>JASAMZ010005310.1:0-20151 GCA_030248115.1 Linhomoeus sp. GSCO2_2 | reverse complement strand
TAGAGCACAGGCCGATACGATTGGTTGAGGGAGAGCTGCTATGTGATAGGAACCTGTGTCTAGTGATTGATTGATTGATTCGAGAGGACAGATTTGGGCGAACGGTTTTGTCGGGAGTACGCGCACACACCACACCAGGAGGTGGAATAGGAAACGGCCGAACAGAGCGGCTTGGCGCTGGCTAGGAAAACAGGAAACAGAAAGCGAGCCTCTTCCCGACTGACGGAAAACGTGTTGGAATCACCCCTATAAGCCACACTAGCGACGACTGCCTATACCGTATCTTGTATGCTCGCTGCCTATACCAGAACGAAAAGCGCGGCCGTTTAAATTTGAATTAACGACGAAGCTGCGGCAATAAATTTACTGTAACGCGCAGGATCAACACAATTATCACGCGAAGACGCGACACTCCCGGCGGAGAACAAACAGAAGCGACCACAACAACAAAGGGAGAACCGCGAACAATCAAAAGAACAAATCAGCGCGAAACGATGGTCGACCGGTAGCAGAGGGAGTAGGCCAGGGAGAGATCCAATGGGGAAAGTCCACCTCCGGAAGGGGAACACCACAGGGAGAGTTCCACAGATCCACATGGTAGGGTAGAGCTCGAAGGGATCTCCAGTAGATGGGCAGGTGGAAACCCAGGAAGGGAGCCGCCGTAGAGATCCATAACCCACCCAGCCGTAGGAGGGGAATCCACCGAAGGGAAAGTACCAGAGTCGGAGACGACGATAGGGAATCCGGGATTGACCAACGGGTGACCACAACTCGAATGCTGAATACTGGGCAAGGGCGAACAAGAACCACGGCATCGGCTACTCTTTCCTATCCCTAACCTCTAGTGGGAACAGCGACTTTATAGGGCGAGTCAGCTTCTTACGATTGGATGTGCGAACGATAGCAGACCGAATGGCGCCGTCGGCGCTTGGAAGAAGCGACTCTATTTGTGCGAGTTGCCAAAGGCCGCGAGGCTGATTTTCCTCTCTAATCAAGACGACATCGCCTACCGAAGGAAAAGGAGCGGCGTTTCTTTGCCTCCGATGAGTCGATTCGCGCTCGCTTAACGACTTCAGGTAGTGCGACTGCCAAGCCTTCCAGAAGGAGAGAAGAATGCGCTGTCCAACCTTCCAAGCTTCAAGTATCTTCTGCGCGTTATCTACCGAAGGCAAATAGTCGGGGTCGTCTACAGAACTGGGGTCTAACTCGGAAGGAAAAACGAATGAAGCGTGACTCGAGAGAAGGTCGCAAGGGCGCAGAAGGGTTCCACTATCTGATAGATTTCCACTAACAAATGTGAGAGGCCGCGAGTTTACTGTAGCTTCAGCTTCTACCAGAAGTGTGTTCAGCTGAGAGAGCGTCAATCTACGGCGATGAAACGACTTCTTGAGCGCTAACTTGACTGACCCTATCAGCCGTTCGTAGAAACCACCCATCCAGGCTGCGCGCTCTGTGATAAATTTCCATTCTATGCCCTGTTCAGCGGCAAAATCTTGAAGATGGGTGGAACAGAGGACTTTGTACCAAGGCAGAGACTCGTTCTTATACCGCGAGAGGACTAATTTAGCCGTCTTGAATTGCTTGGCGTTGTCGGAGACAACTACTTGAGGAAGTCCTCGTCGAGCGCAAAATCGCCGAAAACACTGGAGGAATTCGTCGGTAGTCATGTCTGGGACCAATTCGAGGTGAACCGCTCGACTCGCGCCGCATGTGAACAGACAGAACCAAACTTTGCGAACGGCACCTCCATCTGATACACTGATTGGCCCTGCGTAATCCACGCCAACGAAGGAGAAGGGCGAGGCTATCTGCACGCGGCCAAGAGGAAGCGGCGGAAATCTCGGCGCCCTATAGGCGCCGCCCTCCCACGCAGCGCAAGTTGTGCAGCGACGGATTACCGAACGAACTAGCCGCCGACCTGCTATCAACCAGTAACGCTCTCGCAGAGCTGCTAATGTATGCGCCGGTCCCGCGTGACACGCTCGAATGTGATAGTGGCTAACGACCAGGCGAGCGTAAGGGCCAAAGCGTGGAAGGAGAATCGGATTGACTGTTTTTGGCGCGAGGGAGGAATGTTTCAAACGGGTCTGACAACGCATTAGCTTGTCGTCGTTATCGTAATACACTCCTAGGCTTTCGAACTCAGAAGAAACACGTCGGCCAGTCGAGATAGCCCGAAACGCTGTCTGCAGGTAGTGTTGCTGCATAATAGAATCAACTACGAGATGCGCCTCTCTCAACTCTGTCGACGACAAGTGCTCTTTCTTCCGCGCGGCAACAGAAGATCTACAGTTGTGCACAAAGCGGCGCACCCAGCCGAAGACGCGCCGAAGCTTCCGTAGGGTCGAGAAGCGAGCGAGATCGAACCATAATTCACGCGCGGGAACTGCTACAGAGGGCGCCGCCTCTTCGGAAGGTTCAGGAGATGAGAAGGCAAATTTGGGCCACTGACTGGAGTCTTTCAATAACCAAGAGGGACCGTGCCACCACAAGGAACTGGCGCTAATTTCGGACAGCGAACAACCGCGTGAAGGAAGGTCGGCCGGATTATCTTCGGTCGGTACATACGCGAACTTCAAATCTCGATTGGAGTGGATTTCGCGGAGGCGGTTTGCGACGAAGACAGGTTGCTGCTTCTCGCTCTGAAGCCAACCGAGAACGCATTGGGAATCCGACCAAAGAAACTTCCCTGAGACGGGAATTTGCAACTCTCGCGACACAAACGCTAGCATGCGTGACCCAATTACTGCCGCCATGAGTTCGAGGCGCGGAACTGAGGCGCCTTTGATTGGAGCGAGACGCGCCTTTGAGAAGAGGAAGTGGCTACTGACGACTCCATCGCCTTTGGTAATGCGTAGGTAGAGGGCGGCAGCGTAAGCGTTAGCCGAAGCATCGCAGAAGCTATGCAACTGGAAGTCACAACCATTTGGATGACGAGGGCCAATGTGTCGCGGCAAGACTACCGTATTCACCCTCTGGAGATCCGGAACGAGAGAACACCACTCTGAGTAACCATTGTGGCCATCGGATAAAGTTGTGTCCCATGGAAGAGACTGTTTCCATAACTGCTGCAGCACTGACTTTGCCCGAATTGTCAGAGGGCTGAGGAAGCCGCACGGGTCGAAAACTGAGGCCGTTGCCTTCAGAATCGAACGCTTCGTCCAAGTTGATGAAGAAGCGATGCGAGGATCGACTATCGACACGTTGTCAGCGGAGCGATTCCAATAGAGGCCGAGAATTTTCGAACTGTCACCCTCGCCCCTATCTTTCTCAGCGAACGCTTGTGTGACTGCAGTTGAATTTGAATACCACTCTCTAATATTCATGGAAGCGCTCGTGAAAAGCTCCTTTGTCTTACGGTAGAAGGTAATCGCCTCTTCTACTGTGTCTAGTCCATAGACAAGGTTATCAACGTACAGTTGCGATTCTAACTGCTGCGCGAGAGCGTCCTTTGACTGCTGTAGGTGATGCTGAATCGTGGCCGCCAGAAGGAAAGGACTGGATATGACGCCGAAAGGCACTCGGCAGAATCGGTAGAACACTAAGTTGCTACCAGTGGCGGGCTTAGTAGGATCGACGACCCAAAGAAACCGAGTGACGTCTTTGTCTGCCTCCTGCAAGCCAACTTGAAGAAACGCCTTCTCTACGTCACTGAGGACTACGATCGGCTTCATTCGGAAACGCAAGAGGAGGCCGCAGAGGTCGGGTAGCAATACTGGGCCGCGATATAGACACTCGTTTAGGCTCGGAGCACCTCGGAAAGCCTTTGCTGAGGCATCGTAGACGATTCGAAGCTTCGTCGTCACCTTCTGCGGTGTGATCACGCAATGATGCGGAATATAGTGCACTTGATGAGGAGGGAAGCGCTCCGAAAATGGGACTCGCTCGATTATGCCTAGCTTCTCCTGCTCAGTCAAGACCGCCTGATACTTAGTGAAGATCTCGGAGTCAGTGAGATGACGCTTCAAGAGTGACTGCAGCCGTTTCAAGGCGAGAACGTAATTGTCTGGGAGAGGAGGGAAGTTCTCTTTCCAAGGCCACTGAACGTAGTAGCGCGAGTCTCTGAATTGTACCGTACCCTTGAACTTTTGGTGCGCTATTTCGTCATCTGAGACGATCGGAGAGTCGCGGATGCCTATCGATTCGAGGCGCCACAATTTGGCGAGGTCGTCCTCTGGCGTTGAAAGGTGCTTATCGGCCAGCAGCATAGCCGTTTGCGGCGGTTGCGACGCCGAGTCGGACAGATAAGGAAGAGAGCCAGAGGGAATCAGCCCTAGCTTCGAGCGCAGAATCACGAACTGTGGCTGAATGAGAACGGGAGGTTCGGCCGGCAAGAAGTAGTGGTAGAAGTCGAGCCCTATAAGCACATCGACCGATGCCGTTTCCTCTATTTGAGACGGAGGATCTGCGAACGGAATGCCGCCGAATTGCAACAACTTTTCCGGAAGAGGCTTGCGCACGAGCGATTCAAGAATGACTGGCACCTGAAGTGCGTGGAGGCCGAACACGGTACCATCGAGTAACTGCACGCCGAAGTGCACGATTGGCAGCGAAAGAGGCTTCGCCTGTGAATCGCCGAATGTGGCCAGCGTAATCGATTGAAAGCTGCTCGGTTCTAAGCCCATATTTGTCGCCGCTTTGTCCGTGATATAGCTGCTCTGTGCGCCTGTGTCGAAGAGAATTCGAACTACAGAGGTCTGTTCCGTTTGCGTATTTACTACGGTAGCTTTGGCCGTCTGAAGGAAGACGCAGCGTTCGGGAACGGAAGAGGCGCCAGACATAGTGATTGCCGCCGTCTGAGAGGGCGGAGGGGTCGAGGGCAAAGTTTGTTGCTCAACGACTGCATTGGCAGCTGAATGACCGGACGGAGGTCCCTGAATCGGACAGAGGCTCGAATGATGGCGCCCTTGGCAATGCCAGCAACACCTGATGCTACCGCATTGTTGAGTGGAATGATTGGAGCGCAAACAGTTAGAGCACAATCGAAGAGTGCGAGCTCTTGAATTTCTGACTTGCACTGTGGAGTAATTGGGGCATTTGAATGCCGAATGTGGGCCACTACAGTAAGGGCATGTCATAGGAGTCGCTGCGGCGAACAACGCGCCGGAGGAAGGAGGAGGGAATCGTGGTCCCTGTGAGAACTGACGGCGCTGAGACTGATAGCCGTTGGTGCGCGGCGATCTCTGCGAACGAAAGACGGATCGCGTCTGCGGCGACTGTGTATCAGTGGACGAAGGCAGAGTCTTTGAATTGAGCAAATGCAAATCGTCGTATTGTCTGTCTAGAGTGCGGCCGGTCTCTAGAAGTTGCTCAAAGGTTGTGTCGTCATCGCATTTGGAAACGAGGTCCTTCTTATAAGTGGCATTCGAGCCCATGAGGAAGAGATGCTTTTTGACGACACTAGCTGACACGAGTTCTAGCTTCTCTGCGCGACGAAGCAGTTCGGAAAGGCGTTCGCCAAACGCGCCACTGGATTCGTTGGGACCCTGTCTACACTCAAAGACTTCTTTGTAGCGCATCGTTTTTGACGAAACGTCTTTGAAGTGAATGGTCAATTCGGCAACGAGACTATCGAAGTCATTCTGCACCTCATCTGTCTGCGACTGGACGAAGGAAGCTGCCGTGCCAGTGAGTTTGCGCTTCAGCCAGAAGAGTTTGGCGCGCTCTGAGTATCCGAACATGGTAGCGCAGTCAGTGAATGTCGGCAGCCAAACTGAGAAGTCCGCACACTTTCCCTGCTTACTTGCTCCAGAGAAAGAGTCAACCGGCGGATCCTTCTGATCGGCGCGATTCTGACGTTCCTCTGCGTCAGAGACAGTGCGTGGTCTGCGAACTTCAGGTTGCAAGACAACACGAGAGGAGGAAGCCGAATCACTGGTGCTTTGTGAAGGAAGAAGGCGCGCAAATAGACGTTCCTCGCGCTCAATCTGCGCCTGATTCCATTTGTCGAATTGATCCGATTGAAGCTTCGCCATTGATTCCACTAATTTCGTCATCGTGTCTGACTGAGAGCGCCGCGAGTGGGAAGACGAATGATCACTGTCGTACTCTTCGTCGTCGTCAAACAGCGCGAGGGAAATCGAATCGACTACCACGAATATCGCCTCAATATATCTGCGAGTCACCCCCACTAGACTCTCCAAACTCCCTTTCTTGATCGATTTCCGCTGCATGTTCGGAACAGGCGAGGAATCGCTGTGGAACTTCTTATCTACCGTAGCGTCGTGCAAAGCGAGGACAAGTTCTACGATCTCTGCTCGATTGGACTGAATCAGCTCGAAATGCTCGTTCAATTGGTCCTTAGTGAAGGTATCAAGTTCACGGCGCTTGGCGCCGGCGGCCGCAGCGGACGGAGATTGACTCATAACTGGAGAACAGATCGAGGACTAAGAAGCCACCATTTCTAGAGCACAGGCCGATACGATTGGTTGAGGGAGAGCTGCTATGTGATAGGAACCTGTGTCTAGTGATTGATTGATTGATTCAAGAGGACAGATTTGGACAGAACGGTTTTTTCGGGAGCACGCGCACACACACACAGAAGGTGGAATAGGGAACGGCCGAACAGAGCGGCTTGGCGCTGGCTAGGAAAACAGGAAATCAGAAAGCGAGCCTCTTCCCGACTGACGGAAAACGTGTTGGAATCACCCCTATAAGCCACACTAGCGACGACTGCCTATACCGTATCTTGTATGCTCGCTGCCTATACCAGAACGAAAAGCGCGGCCGTTTAAATTTGAATTAACGACGAAGCTGCGGCAATAAATTTACTGTAACGCGCAGGATCAACACAATTATCACGCGAAGACGCGACATCTCATAGTTATTACCTACTATAGCTTTGCTTCTACAATGTTGTACTGTATCATACAGTACACCTACCGTATTCCTTCCAGGCTGCATCAGGCGGCCGAGACACTGGATCGCATGGACGAGGAGTGCGACGAACTTGACCGCTGGGTGCTCGAAACCGATGAAGACATCACGGAGGTCGCGCTCGCTTCGGGCAACCCTGAGAACTTCGAGCGATGCCGACTCAAGGCCAAGGTACATATCCACAGTGGATATGAATATGGTTGAACATGCGACATAGCCAGAACTGCGTTTCGATTTGGTGCCAGAATCTGTTTCACTATTCCACCATAACACTGCTTCTGCGCCCCTTCAGGAGCTGTCGTCGGCGGTGGAGGCGAAGCGCCATGACCTGGCGGAGGTGGAGTCACGCGCGGCCGTCGCCTGCGACGAGTTGAAGGGCTTTGTGTCCGAACTCAACGCCGTCCGCCTCTCGCTCAGTCCCCCTCTGCCGCAGGCCGACTTCGAAGGCCAGCAGGTACGGTACCACATTACTGAAGTTTGATAGATTGTCTTTGATTTGCCGTTGCATCTTTCACCTTTTGAAGGTGCGACGCCGGAAGCAGCAGCTGGAGAAGGACCTGGAGGCGCTGGCCAGTCGCTGCGCCGAACTGCAGCAGCTGCACCGGACGATCGAGCAGCTCTCCGGCGCCTACCACAGCCAGTTGGGCGCCGCTAGGGACGCCGTCCAAGACGTGAGTAGTATGCCGTTCACGCTTCGGTGATACCAATGGTGCTTGTTCTCCCTTCCTCAAATGGGGTGGGGTTACCATGGGAGATAGGGATATCCACTTTCCAATCACACAATATGCCGTAAATACTCCAATAAGCCCTCCAAAGTTCTTCAGCGAGGGCACTCTCTTAACCTGGAGGAAGGGGGGGGGGGGGGGAGGGTGCTAATTGGCGTATTTACGGTAGCCATACATTTTCCAGTCGGAGTCACGCCTGGCCGCTTGTCCATCGGAGACGGAAGCCGGAGAAGCGGGCGACCTCCAGCGCCTGTTGGACCAACTGCGCGAGCTCAACGCAGCGCTGACGGACAACAAGAGACGCGTGGACGCCGCCAAGTCGGCCGGCGACGACTATGTCGACGCGCTGGAGAACACGCAGGACCACTCGAAGGTCAGGGACACCGTGGACGCCGACCTTGACGATTTGGAGAAGCGGTGGGTGTACCGCTTTGTCTATGGTCTGCCCTATACGATTAGCCTTGGAAGTTGTTTCGACGACGCTTCAGATGCGGCGACCTACGCAACGGCGTCCTGGACAAACTGGACAGCGTGCAGCAGCTGCAGACGCAGTCGCTGGGCGCGCAGGAGTCTCTGAACGAGCTGCTGGAGTGGCTGTCCGACGTGGAGAAGGAGCTCTCCCAGCCCAAAGATTTGAAGCTGAACCAGGACGCGCTGGACGCAGAAGTGAGTGACTGTTACCCTGTGCCAATATCGGCAGCAGCAGTGCGTGCAGTGAAGATGCGTACAGAGCTTTCTTGGTGCTCATATAAGTGAACAGTCGCGTGTCTCCTTCAGAAGAAGTCCCAGTCCAAGCTGGAAGCCGAGCTGGCCGGTCGCAGAGGCGTCCTGCGCTCCCTGGCCGACGCCGTGGCCGCCCTGCAGCTGCAGAGTCCCTCGCAGGCGAACAAGAAGCTGGCCGACGAAGTCGTCACCGCCGACAAGCGCTTCGATCTCGTGGCGCGCCAGTGCCGTGCCTGGGGCGACAACCTGGCCGACGCGTCGCGCCGCCTGGACGCCTTCGTGGAAGCGAGCGAGAAGTTCGACCAGTGGCTCTATCCCACTGCGGAGGAGCTGGCCCAGGCGGACCTTTTCAACAAGCAGCCTCCCCAAGTGGTGGACAAACTGCGCCGCACGCTAGCCGAGAAGGAACAAGAGTTGCAGAAGTTGAAGAAGGGCGCCAAGGAGCTGGTGCGACTGCCGAACGCGACGGAGACCGAGTGGGTCGAGGAGTGGGTGGCGAAGGCGGCGGCGAAGATGGCCGAGCTGGCGCACTCGCTGTCGGCGCGCCAAGAAGAAGCGGTGTTGAAGAAGCGCCACCTGGGCGCCTACGAGCAGCAGCGCGACAAGGTGCTCACCTGGCTCAAGGAGACGGAGGGAAGGCTGGAGTCGCTGCCGACGGCCCCTCTGGAGCCCAAGCAGCTGGCGGAGGCCGAAAAGCGCCTTGGGGCGCTCGCCGCCGACCACGGCAAGTTCCAACCGGAGATCAAGTCGGTCAACCAACTAGGAGAAGCCTTTATGGAGGCGATGAAGGCACTGAAACAGCGTGCAACGGCGACTGACCAGAAAGAGGGCCAGAGCGCGGAGAAGAAGCAACGGAAGAAGTCCGGCGGCGAGGACGCGTCCAGGGCCTCGAGTGGATTCGGCTCTTACGACAACATGGCAACGGAAGAGCTGTCGGCCGTGGAGAAGGACGTCTTCGAGATGAACCACAGGTGACTGTGGCTGACTGTAGTACAGGAGTACTGTAGTTCGTTTATTTTATCGCTTCTCAGTGTTATCGCTTGCTCTTCAATGGAAAGCACACTTTTCAGATACGAGCAGCTAGGCAAGTTGATCGCCGACCGCCAATCGGCTCTGGGAGAACTCGAGTCTGAGTTGCGCGACTACTTGGCCGGCTTGGAGGAGATGGAGAACTTTGTGCTCTCCACCCAGGAGACAGTGGGCGGTCTCGGCCTGCCTCTTTCTCGCGACGACGCGCAGCAGGTGTTGAAGGAGTGTCGCGCCCTCGCCGACGCCATCGGCAAGCGCAAGGCTTCGCTGGACAAACTGAGGGCGAAGTGCCACGAGTTGACCAGACTCAAGTCGGAGGAGAAGGTGCCCGGAGTGGCGGAACTGAAACGGCGCCAGTCCGTGGTGGAGAAGGACTTCGAGGCGCTCGCCGACTCGGCCAAAGCCGCCCAGCAGAGAGCCTTGGACGCGCGAGACCTGCACGCCGTCAGAGAACAACTGGACACGTGGCTGGAGGTTGGTTGGTTACGGTATTTGAAAGGTGTGCAGTAAGTTGAGATTTTTCACTCCACTTTCCCTTCCCGATGTACGAAGCGTCATTTCGGAAGGGCCTGTCTTTAATGCGTGCACTTGGGTGTTGTGAGAACCCATAGTGTTGAAACTGTAGCACGGTGCAGGCCACTCACATCTATATTGTACGTACGTATATATTTTGCCCACCTAAGAGCACTATCACCAGCGTCCGAATTGCCATATCTCACATGCAGGTGAAGCTGAAGGCGCTGCCCTACTTCGGCGCCGTGGCCGTGGAACCCAAAGTGCTGGCCAACCAGCTGAAGCAGCTCTCTCTCCTGAACGACGAGATCGGCTCGCAGCAAGCCAACCTCGACCACCTCCACGAGTGCACGCACGCTCTCGGCGAGTCCCTTCCCACTACGCAGCGTGCTGCGCTCTCCGAGCTGGTGAGCGCCACGACCGAGAAGTGGGAGCGCCTCCTGGCCGCCGTCAAGCGCAAGGAAGCGGAGTTGGTGGACGCCGAGAAGCTCGGCTCGGACTTGGCGACGCGGCAACAGCAGTTCCAGTGAGTCGATGTTTGGTTTATAGAGAAGCGATTTGTAGTCTATGTGTAAGCGCCAACCGACCCTGGGGATTGACGGGGGGGGGGGGGGGGTAAATGCATGGTGAGGCCATTTGAATCCGTGGATATGTAGGATACGGGGGATCCCTGACACCCTAGTAAGGGGGCGTGGGTGGGGGGTAACTAATAAGAATTTCAGGAAAGTTCCCCCCACTGGGGGGGGGGGGGGGGTAAGGACAGGTGAATTTGTTCGCCCTAAAGAAGACTGATGATGAACAGGCTGTGTATCTCAGATGACTTCGGGCCCTCTACTACACGAACTAATTCAGCGTGCTCTGTATATGGATGCCCAACTCTCACCAAATTATGGGTCTCTTTGTTTGTCGTTTGTGTGTGTACTGCAAAGCGCCTACCCAGCATTAGTGCAGAATGTGCATTTACCAACGTTAATACCTCCAGAAGCTCTGTTAGCATGTGAAGCCCTCTGCTTGCGTGCATGGTTGAGCGGTCAAAGTGGGGGTTAGAGCATGGGGTCCGCCACCCTCGCGTTGCGCTGAGTGCAGACATTGTGTTGTGTGAGATGCGGTGGCAGGCACTGAGACACACACGTTTTGATAGTGGTAGATAGCGTACTCCGCATGTACGTTGTGCGCACGTGATATGCTCCGTGCGCGTGAACAGAGCACGCTGAATTTGTTCGTGTAGTAGAGGGCCCGAAGTCATCTGAGATACACAGCCTGTTCATCATCAGTCTTCTTTAGGGCGAACAAATTCACCTGTCCTTACCCCCCCAGTGGGGGGAACTTTCCTGAAATACACGCCCTGTCCATGTCCACAGAGTGGACACCTTCAGGGGGGGGGGGCATAGAGCAGGTTTGCTGAGAGGTGACATAGACAGGTCTGCTTTGGAAGGATTGCTGTTGTAGGTGTGGGGACACGGACAGGTCTGGCCACAGGAGGTTTGATGCACACAGACATGTCTGGCCACAGGAGGTTGGATACACGCACAGACAGGTCTGGCCACAGGAGGTTGGATGCACACACAGACAGGTCTGGCCTCAGGAGGTTGGATGCACAGACAGGTCTGGCCTCAGGAGGTTGGATGCACCACTCTACAGTTCATTTCGACATCGACTATACAAATTTTACGGCTTCGTCATAATGTCATACTGTACTGGTTCCAACTTTTGGGCATCCATATCTCAAGAACCAAACAACCTAGGAAGATGAAATGTTTTACACATTTGTTCACCTTATGATGCGCTTTGGTGGTCAACTTCGATTGGCGGCCCAGCATGCACCAGTAGAGCTCGGCCATCTTGAGCCGAGCCCCGGATGCATACCGATTCCGACCTTTGGTCCTCCATATCTCAGGAACCGCACAACCTAGGAAGATGAAATGTTCTACACATTTAATCGCCCTATGGTGGTCTTGGGTGGATCACTTCGATTGGGGCCCTAGCATGCACCACCAGAGCTCGGCCGTCTTGAGCCGAGCCCCGGATGCGTACTGATTCCGACCTTTGGTCCTCCATATCTCAGGAACCGTACAACCTAGGAAGATGAAATGTTCTACACATTTAATCGCCCTATGGTGGTCTTGGGTGGATCACTTCGATTGGGGCCCTAGCTTGCACCACCAGAGCTCGGCCGTCTTGAGCCGAGCCCCGGATGCGTACCGATTTCGACCTTTGGTCCTCCATATCTCAGGAACCGTACAACCTAGGAAGATGAAATGTTCTACACATTTAATCGCCCTATGGTGGTCTTGGGTGGATCACTTCGATTGGGGCCCTAGCTTGCACCACCAGAGCTCGGCCGTCTTGAGCCGAGCCCCGGATGCGTACCGATTCCGACCTTTGGTCCTCCATATCTCAGGAACCGTACAACCTAGGAAGATGAAATGTTCTACACATTTAATCGCCCTATGGTGGTCTTGGGTGGATCACTTCGATTGGGGCCCTAGCTTGCACCACCAGAGCTCGGCCGTCTTGAGCCGAGCCCCGGATGCGTACCGATTCCGACCTTTGGTCCTCCATATCTCAGGAACCGTACAACCTAGGAAGATGAAATGTTCTACACATTTAATCGCCCTATGGTGGTCTTGGGTGGATCACTTCGATTGGGGCCCTAGCTTGCACCACCAGAGCTCGGCCATCTTGAGCCGAGCCCCGGATGCGTACCGATTTCGACCTTTGGTCCTCCATATCTCAGGAACCGTACAACCTAGGAAGATGAAATGTTCTACACATTTAATCGCCCTATGGTGGTCTTGGGTGGATCACTTCGATTGGGGCCCTAGCTTGCACCACCAGAGCTCGGCCGTCTTGAGCCGAGCCCCGGATGCGTTCCGATTCCGACCTTTGGTCCTCCATATCTCAGGAACCGTACAACCTAGGAAGATGAAATGTTCTACACATTTAATCGCCCTATGGTGGTCTTGGGTGGATCACTTCGATTGGGGCCCTAGCTTGCACCACCAGAGCTCGGCCGTCTTGAGCCGAGCCCCGGATGCGTACCGATTCCGACCTTTGGTCCTCCATATCTCAGGAACCGTACAACCTAGGAAGATGAAATGTTCTACACATTTAATCGCCCTATGGTGGTCTTGGGTGGATCACTTTGATTGGGGCCCTAGCTTGCACCACCAGAGCTCGGTCGTCTTGAGCCGAGCCCCGGATGCGTACCGATTCCGACCTTTGGTCCTCCATATCTCAGGAACCGTACAACCTAGGAAGATGAAATGTTCTACACATTTAATCGCCCTATGGTGGTCTTGGGTGGATCACTTCGATTGGGGCCCTAGCTTGCACCACCAGAGCTCGGCCGTCTTGAGCCGAGCCCCGGATGTGTACCGATTTCGACCTTTGGTCCTCCATATCTCAGGAACCGTACAACCTAGGAAGATGAAATGTTCTACACATTTAATCGCCCTATGGTGGTCTTGGGTGGATCACTTCGATTGGGGCCCTAGCTTGCACCACCAGAGCTCGGCCGTCTTGAGCCGTGCCCCGGATGCATACCGATTCCGACCTTTGGTCCTCCATATCTCAGGAACCGTACAACCTAGGAAGATGAAATGTTCTACACATTTAATCGCCCTATGGTGGTCTTGGGTGGATCACTTCGATTGGGGCCCTAGCTTGCACCACCAGAGCTCGGCCGTCTTGAGCCGAGCCCCGGATGCGTACCGATTCCGACCTTTGGTCCTCCATATCTCAGGAACCGTACAACCTAGGAAGATGAAATGTTCTACACATTTAATCGCCCTATGGTGGTCTTGGGTGGATCACTTTGATTGGGGCCCTAGCTTGCACCACCAGAGCTCGGTCGTCTTGAGCCGAGCCCCGGATGCGTACCGATTCCGACCTTTGGTCCTCCATATCTCAGGAACCGTACAACCTAGGAAGATGAAATGTTCTACACATTTAATCGCCCTATGGTGGTCTTGGGTGGATCACTTCGATTGGGGCCCTAGCTTGCACCACCAGAGCTCGGCCGTCTGGAGTCGGGACTTCAATCCGGCCCTACTCAATACTCAACTGCAATACTCAACCGATCTCGGTGATTTTTTAACATAAAAAATCCGATTAGTAGGCGGTTCTATCGAGCCATAAAACTCTGCTCTAGCTAGTACCGTTCGCGAGAACGAGGCCGAAAACCTTGCGATCAGACGAAGATCGGGGAATTTTTCGAGAGTTTTTGTTTAATATCTCGGGAACCACTCAACCGATCTGGCTGAAATTTTAGCACAATACTTCTTGTTACTATGAACATCTATGGTAAAAATTTCAGCCCGATCGGTTGTGTCTACCTATATGACGTAGTACTAACCCATAGTCCCCGGAGGCGCACTGGCCCCCGGCCGAACAAATTGGGTTGAGCGCTGACGCGCTCAACCCGATTTTGCCAGGCATATATCATGGTTTCCCCATATTCCTTGGCGATTACACGTAGGTAATGAAAGTGTACTAATTCGTGCCTGTGTGGCAAGCTTCTAATCGCTTGACGTTTTCAGCAGCTGGCTAGCGCCCCTGATGCAAGAGGCGGACGGTCTGTCGGAGAGGACGCTGGCGGGCGAGGAGGACGTGGAGCAGCATCTGGCGGCCATCCAGCAGCTGCAGAGCACCCTTGGAAGCGGCGCTTCTGATTTGGAAGAGATCCAGAGGGTGTGCGACCAGCTCTCGGGACTGAGCGGCGGCGACGGCTCCGTCAGCGCCGACGTCAACAGTCGACTGCTGGGCGCCAAGCAGCCCTACAATGAACTGCACAAGAAACTAGGTTGGTGGATGTTCTTCTTTGAGAAGAGTCGCCCAGTTTGCGGCCACTGTTGTGTAACTCAGTGTAAGTTCAACTCGACAAGCAGACACAGTGCCAAGTACCGTACTCCAATCGCAGAGCGTATGGGGCATACACTAGCAGTTACGTACTGTAATGCCGCTTCAGACAGCCTCCAAGGTGCCGCAAGCAGAGCGCTGGCCGACGGGAAGCAGTTCGACCAGCAGCTGGAGGACGCGCTACAGTGGCTGGGTCTTACAAAGGCGCAACTCAAGGAGATGAAGCCCGTCTCGGCTGACTCTGAGAAGCTGCAGCAACAGAAGGAGGAATTCGAGGTAGTATAGCAGAGCTGCCTTGTGTCAATCTAGACGAACAGAGACACTGTCCGACTGCCTTGCAGCCCCTCTACAACAAGGTGCTCGCGAAGGAGGGCGACATCGGTCTTCTGAAGGCCCGCGCGGCCGATCTCTTGAGCGCCGCTGCGCAGACGCCCACTCGGCCTTCGAGTAGCAAGGCTACCAACAAGGCGACCCTTCAAGCGAAGATGGAGAAGCTCTCGTCGCTGTGGGATCCACTTTTGTCGAAGACGAAGGAGCGAGCCTCGAAGCTGGACAGAGCCCTCGCCCTGGAGCGCGAGTGGACCGAGCGCAAGGGGGCCGTGGAAGGGCGGCTGGAGGACGCCGAGCAGACTTTTGACGCCCTGGAGAAGAGCGTCTCGACGTCATCGCCCGACCTGAAGTTGGAGGCCACGGCGGACGCCTTCGCCGAGCGCAAGAAGCAGGTCCAGGAGTGGCAGAAGACGGAGCTGCCCCGTCTCCAGGGGGAGGTGGCGTCGGCGGTCCACGTGGGCAAGGAGCTGGTAAAGGCGACCGACCGCGATCACGCGCCCCTCCAAGAGGACCTGAGGCGCATTCCAGCAACTCTTGAAGAGCTGGCGAACAAGGCCCGGCGCCTCGACAAGGACGTGGACGGCCGCCTGAAGCTGGTGGACTCCTTCCACTCGAGCCTGGCCGACTTGAGCTCGGCGCTCGACGACTGCCGCCAACGGTCGTCCTCGGACGGCCTGACGAAGGACCAGCTGCAGGCGGTGCTGTCCGACCTCGACTCGGCCGTCCACAGCAAGATGTCGAACGCCAAGAGCGCCGGCGACGCCCTGGCCGACAGTCTCGTCGGAGAAGGCACGGGCGCCACTCTGGCAGACGTGGAGGAGCGCCTGGCCGCTCTCCAGCTGACGGCCGACCAGATGCGAGCGGGCCTGGTGGAGAAGCTGGCCGGACTGGAGGGCAGCGAGGCGGAGATGCAGCGCTTCCTCGCCTCCATCGAGGAGCTGCAAGCGGCCGTCCTCGAGGTCGCCGCCGAATTCGACCACGTCGGACCCACAGGACGCGACCTGGACACGCTGCAGTCTCAGCTGGCTAAACTAGAGCACATCGGCGATTCCATCGGCCAGTTGGAAGAGAAGGCGCAGACGTCGAGCCGAGACCTGGAAACCTTCACTGGCAGTCCACAGCAGATGAAACAGGCGGAACAGTCGCTCAACAAGGTGGAGGCCGGTCTAGTCGACTGCAAGAAGACGCTAGCTGGCAAGAAGGCCGAAATCGACTCTGCCAACAGCAAAATCAGCCAGTTCCGCGACGACGTCAACGATGCGATGGATGCGATTGAGGACGCGACTGCTCAGCCTCTCCTGCAGAAGCCCATTACTGGAGACGTCAAAGGTGCGTGAGGGAACGAAAAGTTAAGGCTAGTATGTGTCTCGCACATTTTAGGTACATCGTTGATTGGAACCCCATATGTACACACCCTTCCCGATCTTTTTGAATCATGGGAGTCTCGAACGGAGGTGTCGTGAGGGGGTGACTGTACCTCTTGAGTTCAATCTTCCGCTGCGCTGTTGTACCGGGTGTTTCGAAAGTCCAGCCCCCCCATCCACAGCAAGCTGTGGAAAAGCTAGAAGGATGAAACTTGGAGCTGTGTTAGCCCAATGTGTTGGCACATCTGACTCCAAATTTCAGCACCCTAGACCCATTCACGCGGCAATGGCAGCACGAAACGCAAATTTGGTCAATTTCTGAGGACCCACTGGCTTGTAGCAGCCACAACTTGTGCGGTATCGCAGCTATTTTGATGTGACTTGCACCACTGTGAAGAGAAGAAATGACACTTTCGAATGCTGTTTGAACGAATATCATAGCTTGCCGCACGCTCGAGAACGAACGATTCAAATTTGGTTCGCAGGTCGCATCTCGGAGAGCCGCCAGCGGCTCCTGCTGCTGGGACACCTCCTCCACGAGGGCCAGCGTTCGTGACTAATTTTGCGTTTCGAGCTGCCATTGCCGCGTGAATGGGTCTAGGGTGCTGAAATTTGGAGTCAGATGTGTCAACACATTGGGCTAACATGTCTCCAAGTTTCGTCCTTCTAGCTTTCCTACAACTTGCTGTGGATGGGGGGGCTGGACTTTCGAAACACCCGGTACATTGGGAGTGACGCGCGGAGGACCGAAAGATGCCGTCGATTTGCCGCTGCTCTTTCAGAGCTGGGCGCTCAACTGGCAGAGCTGAAGAGGGCACGAGACGGTCTGGAACCTTTGTCGGAGCGCGTGGTGGCGGTGCAGTCGGAAGGCCGAGAATTGGGTCGGACGGCGGCGCCGGAAGTGGACAAAACCTGGCTGGAGTCGGAGCAGGACAGGCTGGCCGACGGCTGGCGTCAGCTGCAGTCGCGCCTCTCCGATCGCGCGGGCCTGCTGGAGAAGGCGATTCTGGACGTGGGCAGCTACCGCGATGGCCTCAACGGCCTTCTCAATTGGCTGGACGAGACGGAGGACCTTGTCCGAAGTCAGCGACCGCCCTCGGCCGCCCACGGCTTGGTGAAGGAGCAGCTGGATAAGCAGAAGCTGCTGCAGAAGATGATCGACGACAAGAAGGACTCCGTTGACAGCGTCGTTGCCATGGCGCAGCGATTGGAAGCCGGACTGGGAGACGCCGCCGACGAGGCCGAGAGGCGCCAACTGGGCGCCGACGTGGAGGAGTTGACGAGGAGGTTCGTCGCGCTCTGTCTTCTTTCTCGCGAAGTTCTATCGTCCTAACCACAGGTCGAACTTTGAAGGTACGACGATCTGGTGGCCGACGTCCTCGACCGACGCGATCGGCTCCAGCAGGCGGCCGAGTTGACCAAGCACTGGCAGGAGTCGGCGGGTCCTTTGTCGAGCTGGCTGGACTCCGCCGACGGCCGTCTTCAGAAACTGGGCGCCGTCCAAACGGACGAGGAGAAGCTGAAGGAGCAGATGGCCGAGCAAGAGGTGAGGGAAGAATGAGAAGGTTGTTTGGCGTGTCGGCAGCATCGACGACACGACGGCTAATTGCAGGCGCTACAAGAGGAGATCGACTCGAAGCGTCCTCAGTTCGACTTCCTCTACGAAATCTGTCCTCAACTCTGCCAGCTCGTGTCCGAGGAGGATGGCGACGCGCTTCAGAAGCAACTGGACGAGCTCGCCTCCAGGTAGCAGCGCGTCATTGTACAACCGAATTGGGCGTAGACATCACCGCCGTTTTGATGACACTACTCGACCCTTTCTATTCCCTAGTCCATTAGCGATTTCTCACGTCCAACAGGTACGATCGTCTGGGGACGTCGTCGCAGGCAGTTTCCCACCTTCTGGAGGAGGTGGCGCAGGGCATCGCCAGCTTCTTCGACAACACGGAGGCTCTTGCGCACTGGCTGGACGAAGCGGAGGGAAAGTTGGCGCAGTTCGAGCCCATCTCCATCTACCCAGACCAGCTGAAGGAGCAGACCAACGGACTCATTGTGAGCGAGCGACTACAGTTGCTGCCTCTAGCGTACAATGTAGATTCTTTGAACCATAAAGTGAACGCGGCGAAGTAAGTCCACGCCGAGAATATCATTTCTCATATCGACATGGCGCTCTTCTATTCCAGGGTCTGGCGGAGGAAGTGTCGGAGCAGCAGTCGAAGGTGGCCGCTTTGGTGGAAGAAGGCCGAGAGCTGTGCAAGTACACCAACGGCGACGAAAGGGCGGCGCTGCAAGGGAAGCTCGAGAGCTTCCGCGACCGCTACACGGAGCTGAGCAAGAAGACGGACGCGAAGCTGGCCACCGTGGAAGAAGCCATTCCCCTGTCGGAGAGCTTCCACGAGGGCAGCGAGCGCATCTCCCAGTGGCTGGCCGCCGTGGAGGAGGACTTGGATCACTTCGACGACGCCAACATCGAGCAGCAGCTTCTGCTCATACAGGTGCGCCCTTACGTGTAACCACCAACGCCCCACCCCCCCCCCCCCCCCCTCTCGTGTGCCCCGTTAACAAACCCTAACAACTGCGTAAAATGTCGCCTACTGTCTAAAATGTCAAGTGTTGCCTTCGTAGAGTACAAACTTCGTAGGCTTGCACATCTACGCAAAAACTGTGCCATCATTGGTGCATTATGGCAAGATTTTGTACCGAGGCTGAAGTTGATGGGACTGTCGCTTCCATTGCATACCTCCTTTGCTTTAGAACATGGAAGAGGATACGAAGCGCTTCCGTCCCGATGTCGACGAGGTGACGGCCTTCGGAGGCCGATTGGCGCAGCTGTCGCCCGGGGAAGGCGCCGTCGTTCTGCAAGAGATGTCCAACGAACTGAATCAGCGCTTCAAAGCCGTCTGCGACGAGGTGCAGCGCCGAGCGGAGCGACTGGACATGACCAAGAAACGCTCGATGGAGGTACGACATTCATTCATTGTTTCTTAATTGAATTAGAGGTCTATGGGTCTCTTTTCCGATAGACTTGCACGGGCGTTCCTGAATGGTTGGACGCCAACTTGCGTATAGCAACGCCGTTTGCGCGCACTTGTAGGCGCTGTTTTTGTCCGATTTGGTCGACGTTTCATTACAAGCTATGGCACTCTTGTAGGCACCGAGTGAAAGTTTCGCAGCGATCATTCGTGCTCCCCAATACATTTACTTCTGACGAGTTGCAACTTCAACCGCTCACATCAAACTTCAGTCAGATCGGCAGCGGCGACGACGGCGCAGCACTCAACGACAAGATCGAGGTAAACGCTACAAATCCTAAGCGCTAGCAAGCTAAGAAGTGATTAATGATTATATACCATACTTGTCCAGCCTAAAGGCTCTTTGCGCTATGGCGCTCTTACAATCATATTGGGCATCGAACAGCACAGGATACGGTATTAGCAGATTCTCGTTTGTAGACGACCAGCGCCCTGGCGGAGGCGGCGGCGCAGCAGAGTCAGGACCGCCTGTCGCTGCTGGAGGAGGCGCTTCCTTTGGCCCTCCACTTCGGCGAGTCGAACTCCGAGCTCTTTATTGGCTGTCGCGATGGAGAACGAGTTGGAGAACTGCCCCTCCGTCATTCCGGGACTTCAGGCCGACCAACTGAAGAAGCAGCAGGCTCACAACAACGTGCGTTCGGTTGATCTGAGCACCTGCGTGTGTATTCCGTTAGTTGCGTTGTGCCCACTTCTACGTAG
>JASAMZ010005309.1:0-20979 GCA_030248115.1 Linhomoeus sp. GSCO2_2 | reverse complement strand
GAGTTTTGCTTAGCGAACAACGTCCAGAACAACACGGAGAAGGTCCTGGTTGAGACGGCTAATCAGTTGAAGGCGAACCGGCAGGCGGCGGCGGCAGAGGCGGCTTCGCGCGCGCAGCGAACGACCGACAGAGCCGTGCAGCAGTCTGTCGCAGCGACTGGGGTGCTGCCCAATCCCAGAGGGGGAGGAGGGGGTGCCAACGCGTTCGCTTTGCTTTCTGGCACGTCTTCTTCCG
Organism: Linhomoeus sp. GSCO2_2; assembly: GCA_030248115.1. Classification (NCBI taxonomy): domain Eukaryota; kingdom Metazoa; phylum Nematoda; class Chromadorea; order Monhysterida; family Linhomoeidae; genus Linhomoeus; species Linhomoeus sp. GSCO2_2. The sequence goes on along the minus strand of JASAMZ010005309.1, from coordinate 20,744 downwards.
CGACCATTCCCCCGCCGACCCAATTGCTGGCTTCGCAGCCACCGCCCGCGCCCGCGGCAACTGACAGCACTTCGCAACGGCAGCAGCTTCCGCCCGCGCCGTCATTACTGCAGTCAACGAGTCCTCTGGCCCAGCCGTCCACTTCTGGGGGTGGGATGACCGCAGAGCAGCGTGAGGAGCAGTGGATGGACTCGATGCAAATGCAGTTGAACGCGATCACCGCTATCGTGCAGCAGTTACAGACGGCCCGGTTGGGCGCACAGCCGGCGGCGGCGCCGCCGCCGTTGCTGCAGTCGACATTTGCGCCGCCGCCCATCCCACCTCAGCCTGCGCAGAGTGTTGCGTTCCTGCACCAGACGCCCACTGGCTCCCCCATAACGTCGCCGACTAGGTATGCCGCCTCCAGCTTCCCCCAGCAGCAGCAATCTCCATCGTTCGCGCAGGCGACGGCGCCGGCCTTGCAGAACGGACCTGCCGCGCAGGCGACACTGGACAACGGTCCTCACTCTTGGCGGCGCGCGCCGGGCACGACACTGACGGCGAAGGAGCGCAAAGAGCGAATGCAGATGATGGAAGCGCTTGCCACCGTTCCCCCCTACCGCGGCTTTGGGCGTGATGAGCGCGACTTCGAGACGTTCATGAAAACGGTCAAACGACTCCTTCACGACCTGGACATACCGCGCGACCTATGGCGCAGCCTCCTCCTCACAGCGCTCGCTAACGCCCCCCTCCAGCTCGCAGAGCAAACGATCGACGTGTACGGGGAAGACTGCGATTTCGAGCTGCTAGTGGGAGTACTAGAATCCGTCAACGGCGTGTCCAAGCCGGTGTGGGGCTTCCAGCGAGAATTTCACTTGCGGCGTTGGAACTGGACCACTGAGCCCTTCGATGAGTTCTACGCGGATTGCCGCCGCCTCGTCAGTAAGGGATGGCCCGGGAACCCCAGCGAATGGGAGGAGCACCTCCGCCAGCGCTTGAAGGCCTGCGCTCCCGAAGATTGGCACGGAACCTTAGTCATGGGGCGCTCGTGGGGGCTGAACGAATTAGTCACCATTTTGCGCGAGATGGCTTTGCTGTCCACGGCGTGTGTCGACGGAACGGAGAAGGGCCGAGGCAAAAGGGGAGGGCAGACCACCCACAAAGGGGGGAAGGGTCCCGACAGTGCCACCAACACCGCAGGGGAAGGCTCGCAGGGAGGCGAACAGCAGCGAAATGGGACGAGCGATCCCATAGGTGAAACCAACGCGAAACCCGCTAATAACCAAACGGCGCTCTATCTAGCGGGCGACAACCACGCGACGTCGACTTCCAGTAGTAAGGGCAGGCTGCGGCCTCCCCTGATATGCTACAATTGTGGTCAGGCGGGCCACCGGAAGGTCGACTGCAAAAATCCAGCTGCGGCTGGTGCGCAACCAAGGGCGGCGCTAGACGGCGACGAAGGAGGCGGCGGAGAGAACGGCGACGGCGGCGGGGCCGAAGGCGGCGACGGCGACGGTCAGCAGCAGCAGCCCTACTACGAGGACAGCTTCGACGTCACAGGCAGGGCTTGCATGGCGATCTCGGAGGACGTTCCCGGGCAGACCAGCTTCAGCCAACAGCCGCACGAGCACGCACGCGACCGCGTAGACTCCCCCGCTTTAGTCGTGTACGTCGAAGGCGCGCCAATCGAAGTTGTGTGCGACACTGGAGCAACAACGGGCATTATGATTCCCAAGTCTACCTTCCGCGCAGCGCTATCGTCAGCTCTCCCTAAGGAAGAATGGCGCAGGAGGTTCCAGGCGACAGGCAGCCGTGGTGGCATTCGGCAGTGCGATGGCGGTTGGTTGAGGAATGTGGCGTCTGCGTGGGTGGAAGTCACTTGTCACGGCCGTTCGACGCTAACCGAATTGCGCATCATAGACACGCCGTCGGCGATGGGCACGCTGATGGGCATGCAGGCGCTTTATAACCTGGGCTTCCAACTGCTTTCGCCGCGGGGGACGCTTCTCATCGCGCCGGCCTTAACCACCGAGGGCCTGGCAAGGGGTGGGCGACAGCTGCAATCGGATAGCAAGCCGAAGGCGTCGGCGCCACTAGTGGAACCGAAGTCAATAGGCAGCTCGGTGCTTGGAGAACTACCCGGGGTGGCTTCGACGGAGAAGGCTTCTCCGCAGCCGACGGCGGTGTCGCGACAACAGCAGCGCAAGAACAAAGGCACTAAAACCAAGCTGAAGCAGCTTCCTTCCGCACAGTTTTCGCTCTCGGATAGGAAGGCAATGGCGGCGCCGCCATGCTTCACTGCTCGCTTGGTGTCCATAGATAAGGAGGCGCAGACGCTGACGCTTAGGGCGGAAGTTAGGAAGCTGACGGGAAAGCGCCGTCGTGGATTCGAGGCGCAGGGTCACATGCTTCAGTACAAGCCGCCGGAGTGGATGCAAGAGTCTGGCCGCCTCTACCCCTCCATTGTGACGCCCGACGCCAAGGGCGAGTTTACCGTATACTGCAACACTATCGGCGCCGACGTTGTGCGCCTCGCCCAGCGGTACCGTCAGCGCGTGGCGTGTGGGAAAATCGAAGTGTTCGACAAGTACCTGTCTCCGTTCGAGGTGGCGCGCGCGTTACTGCCTCACCCCGAGTCCGAGAGAAAAGCCGCGCATGCTTCGGAGCGCAAGGCGAAGAAAGCGTCTCCCCCGCCTACTTTGCATTCTTCCGCGCCCATGCCTTCCCCCGCTGAGATAGCCCAGTGCAAACCGCTGCTGTGCGAGCAGCCGTCCCCTTCGCTTCGCCGCCGTACGATGACTCGCGCGCCGGCCGCCACTGCTGCTAAGCAGAAACGGGAGTTAGAGTCGTCTCCTCTCCTGTTCACGACCAAACCGTCAACTGTCACTGCAGACGAACTACAGTGTGACGACCTCCACGACCGCTCGCCGCGCGTGCGATCGACTGCTGCTTTATCGCTGCCGGACCTTAGAAGCGTCGATTGCTGCCAGCGCAGCTTGTCCAGTGACTTGTCTAACGACTTGTCCAGCGACTTGTCCAACGAACGTCACGACATACCGCCCGTCGTACGCGCGAGTGACGCACAGCAGTACACTCAAATTGCCGCGCTGTGCCGCCGTGACACCACTACAGAGATCGCCGCTAAGCAGCAGGAGAATACCGCGAGCTCCGAAACGCGCTGCAAAACGACCATAGCCTATTGGCTGCCGAACGGAAATTTCTCGCCTGTTGACAATCGAAACACGCCTTTACACAGCCCGCTCTTGTCGAGGCAGGAGCTTTTCCCCACTACGGTGGAAGCGGAGGCGCCGACGGCCCTTTCAGTCGCTTCGACTGCGGCCGTGCGCTCCGATACCAATTGGGCTGTATACACGCACGAGCGGGAGTACAACGGCGACCAGGAGCAGAATCGAGAGGCGCTGCGCTTAGACTACACGTTAACCCAAATGAGCGGCAAGTTGGCAGTCGACCCCGTGTGCACAGCGGCGCGCGACAACTACGACCAACAGTATTCCCACTGCGGTAACGACGACTGCGAGAAGTGCGCTTATTCCCTTCCCTCTCCAGATAGCCCAACGGTTGCCAATACAGGCAATGGAGAACGGTGCGTGTGTGAGACGGCCTGTGTCGAGCGCTTGCAAACGGCTCCCATCTACACTGCGCCTCCACCTGGAGTGAGCTTGGCTACTTCGTTCGCCTCCCCCACGCCTCCTCCAGCGTCAGTGTTGGTTCCGTCGCGCTCTCTTAGTCTCCAGAACCATCGCATGCTCAAGGCGCCTGCTTCGCTATCTATTTCGCCGCCGCAGAGAGCCGTGCAGCTAGCGCTGCTGCCGCCGTTTTCTGGCTTCTGCCCGCCGGCGCCTTCACCAATCCCTCCAAGCGTTGGCCACATGCCGCTGCGGCCGTACAACGGGAAGGAAGGCGAGAAGCCGCCGTCGCCGCCGTCCAAGCGGCAGGCAGTCGAATCTCTCGCTCCGACGGCGCAGCTAGCTCCATTGGCTTCCCGCGCGCTCGCTACCGTAACCATCTGCGCACAGCCGACGGCGGCTTCATTCTCGCGTGGTGGCCGATCGGCCAGCCAAGTCGTCACGCGCAAGCACGGTTTTACGTTTCGATGCAAGCGGCGCCCGCGGCCGCCAAAACTATCGTCGACTCTGCGACAGCAAAGCTCGGTTCGACCCTGCTACCTGGGGCGCAGCTACTCGACGCAGGTTCGCCGCCTGCAGCACCTGTCGAAAACCACCCGTCGACCCATTCACTACGCGAAGCAGCCGAAACTGCTAGATAAGACGGCGCAGGTTCGCGAGGCCTATTTGGCTACCGTAGGCTACCTGGCTAAGAAAGCTGCCGATACTCGCGACCAGCTACACCGTGCGTGCAAATTCCTAGAGTTGCAGAGGCGCAGGCAAGCCGCGCAGGTTCTGCCTATCGGCTCCAACTTCGAGCGTCTCTGTGACTATCCCGGCTTGACGTTGGCCGGAGAGAAGCTGGAGGCCAGGAGGCAAGAGGAGGCCTACGGTGGGCCTCGGCCAAGGGCCTCTGGCGACGGCAACCCCATCAGCGGCCACGAGGAGGATCAGCTTCTCCCCTGCAGTCCCACGGGCGACCCATCGGCCCTACCGGAAGAGCACGAGTCCCCCCAGGAGGAAGACGACGACGAGGACGACCCCAGCACCCACTTCTACCCGCCATAGCAGCCCGGGGTCCGGTCTCAAGAGAGGGGGAGGATGTTGTTGCGGAGTTGCCGGATCTACTTCTGCAACCGGGTCTGCATCCTTCCATGTTTCTTTCTTCCTCCCATGTTTATTCATGTTTCGTTCGAGTTTGGGCTGTTTGAGGAATAATAAGTCGTACTGCTTCCTTTCGTTCGGTGTCTTCTCTTTACTTCAGTCAGCAGCACGACGACTACGGTACTTCCCTCCCTCGTGATCCCTTCTTGCTCTTCGTGGCGTTTCGTCTCCCTACTCCATTCAAGTTCAAACGGCCGCCAGACGACTTCGACGATCCCTGCTCCTTCCAGAAGACTCTTACGACGATTGCCATCGACATAGTCTTCTGTGAACTATCTACTGTATCGCGAATCACCTGATATCACCTGATTCTGGATCCGTCTGGCGATGTCTTTGTGCCGTGAGTCAGTCGAGTACGCGACCGTCCTAAATTGAAGTCTCCCCTTTTATCCGCTCCGCCCCTTGCTGTTGTGTTTGGCCCGTTAGGCCAGTAAAGTTGTTTGTTTGAACCTTGTGGCAACCAACAGCGGCTTCCAAGCCAGCCCATCGACGGAAATCTCGCCGGACAGCGACTTCTTCAAGAGATAAGTGCCGTTTAGTGCGTGTGTGACGTCTTCACAGGGTAGCGCTGGTTGGTGCAGGGCTAGACGGGCTAGAACCCTGTCACCAGCAGCGACAGATTTGGACAACGTTCTCGCTTAACATCGGGGGGGGGGGGGGGGGGGGGGGGGCTAGATCACACTACATTCGCTGGTGTGCTGCTCGCTGCTTGAGAAGTAAATGCTAACGTACCCCTTTGACCATTGTTCCAGGCTTCAACGTTCCAGGGGTGGTTTGAATTTTGACAATCAAAAATTTTGTCGTTCATCGTTCGACTGAGAAACAATCATAGACAGAGTAAGCGTGGTAGAATCGGGGAATTGGCAAAGTTAGCCAAAATCGTTGTTTATTGTCTAATGATATCGTTTCCTTGTATCGTGTTGCCCGAAGAACGAGCGCGGCCATCGCTCCATCAACGCTCCAAAAGTGACAAATGTGGCGGAACGTTGGCCAACGGGGCAACCGTACGTATGTATGCACTGCAAGCTGGTGGTCATCGTCACAGCAGCACGCACGTCTTCTTGTCATGGAATGGATTGTGAGAATCGGAGATGCCGCTGAGCAGCACATCTGCAGCCTTCTCGCGCTCGCAGAATTCGACCAGGCTGCAACAAAACAAAGTGGATGAAGTATACCCCCTTAAACAACTCTATCGACTTCCTCCACGCAAATTCATATTCACCATTCCATCGCGCGCACAGACATTTGTCACTCATTATATGACACAAGTGAAACATTCCCTGTTACAGATCGGCGACAGCATTGTGACCCTGTCACTCACTCTTTCGAAGCCTCAGAGACGCGCTTCCGCTGGATGGAGGCCTCGATCCTCAGCTGCTCCACCTGGCTGCGCACGTTGTCCAGCTGCACCATCGTCTGCTTGACGGCCGTCGACATCGCCCGCTGCTGATTCGAAGTATTTGAGAGTGGAGGACGCTAGTATTAGAGCGTGAAATGGGGCACAGTCCAAATATCTTCCTGAAAGGCTGTCGAACTCTCGTGACCCGCGGGTCCTCAAGGAAAAACAGGTCTTGAGACAGGGGGCGCCGACCTCTTTCGTCGCCTGCCGGCTAAGTCTAGTGTCTCTCTCTCACACTCTCACTCTATCTATTCCGAGGTTGATTTCGGCCTCTCCCGCGGCTCTCAGAGGGAGAGAGAGAGAGGCCAAAAGGCGGAGCCACACAACACTACCTCCCTCTACTACTCGAGGAAACAAGACACGACCGGGCGGGCGGCCTTTCTTCGGGGCGAAGGCATTAGTTAGTCTGTCCGCGCGCGCTCGGAAGTGATGAAAGCCAGAGGGAGAGGCGAGGAGCCGCCGTCCCCTTAGAAACGCGCCGCCGCGTCGCCGCCAACGCTGTCTCCCGCTCCGCTGCCTCAGATGAAGGCATGCTCGACTGGAAACGGGCTCGAGAGTCGTTAGATTAGCTTTGCCGTTACCGTGACAGACTAACATATCCCCGGCAACTCTAGACCTGTCTCAACTTTGTTCGACTGGCGAATGGTTCGTAATAAGAACGCAGCGAAACGTTCCGACGAGCCGCATCACCACAGAACACCTTACCAACAACAATCTCTAATACGCAGATGCAAGAAGTAATACTTCTAAGAGGCAGAAAGAATTCTCACAAGCATAACCGCCGCAACCGCCCCACCAGACAACAAGTCGAGGCCAACAGAAGTCGTCTGGGCCAATCTTTGAGCCTCCTTCGGCATGAGGAATTTCGCCGGCGTCTTGGCCATTTGGACCAAATTGGCGGCCAGTTCCCGTTCTGGGGAGATGATCTGGTCGTTCAGTAGACGGGCCAGTCTGACGGAGTTGGCAGCGTACTTGGGGTCTTCGATGAGTTGATTCACCGCCGCTGCAATGGTGTCCCCATTGATGGTCTCGGACTTGATGTCGAGCATGACGCCACAGCCGAAGCGCAGCGCTCTGTGCGCGTCCGGGTACTGGTCTCCGAAGAGTGGAGTGTAGAGGGCTGGGACGCCTGCCTTGGCCGCCTCCAGCAGACTGTTGTAGCCAGCGTGCGTGATGAAGAGACGCGTGCGAGGGTGGGCTGAATGAATTGAGGTTGAGTTGATGGTCATGCGTCTAGAGCGTTCCAAGTTTAGGAACCAGGCGCTTCACTCACGTTACTTAAGATTAGCAAGTGATTTGTAAGTAGTGCTAAGATCACAACAATGTGGCTATCGAATGGCGAGTTTGTCCGACTACACCGGTATGTACCAAGCAATTCCCGTTGTGGAATCCAGGAGCTGACGTGGGCGTGTTTGAAATTGTCTGGGTTTGCTTGGATTTCTGGTATGTCGACGTCAAACTTCCAGACGATCGTGTAATTTGTCAGCAACGCGAAGGCGTCGACAAACGCAATCTGAAATGGTCCAGAGATTAACGTCCCTTGCATACCTTCTTGCCTTAGAAAAGTTCAGTAAGTCTCACAATACTGTATCTATTGAAAAGGAGCTCACTCTGATGTAGTCCGGCATTCGCGTTGTATTGGCGACGGTGCCGAGCGAGAAGACGACGATTCCCTTCGTGCTCTCATCGGAAGCTATCGCTTCCCATTTCTCGCTCAATTTATGCGGAATTTCTTTAGCGACCGAGTTCTTCTTCTTGAAGTCTCCAAGATACTTGACCCCATAGGGAAGCGGCCTGGGGAAGTCCAGCAGACGATCGCCATTGATGAAGATCGCCTTCACGTTAGGTTGTAGGGCGAAGGGGGACGGCCGGTCGACGTCGGGAGGCGCTCTCCACTCAGCCTCTTCCTTGCTGTACATGCCGCCCTGGAATGTTTCAGAAGATTCATAAGTGGGTTTGAGTGTAGCTCCAGTTTGATGCTGAAGGCTACCTACAAGTGCAACAGCAAACAATCCCTGAGAGCCTACTGGCATGCTGATGACCGATGGGTTGGTCATGGCGTTCCAGGCGACGTTCTTGAGTCTCTCGACGAAGGTCATGCGGTCCCCTCCATTCCTCTGCATGTGGGGAATGTAGCTGGGCACAATAGGAACTCCCAGGACGTCGGCGTAGACGTCGGGCATGTAGATGCCGGCGCTGACCACCACCAGATTCTCGATCTCCAACAAGTGGGCCAGAAACAGGGGCATGTGGAAGAAATAGTGGCAGACTGACAGAGGAGGTCTTGAGTGAGCCACGACGACAGAAGGTCACAACCCCATGATCATCAGAGATTGCTGTGTACCTTACATATCTAAGCGCGTTCTGAAGCATCTCATGTACATAGCATAACCCCAATAAGCGCCCCTCCCCCTTCCACTTCGACGGAACCTCTGTTCATGAAAGTAGTCAGGGGGGCATCTATTGGAAGATTTCTTCCTTAAAATTTAGATACACACAACTGATTATCTATGACGCCCCATTATTGCGGTGAAACACTGTCATTTCGTCTGTGTGTCGATGTCCAGCCTAGTGCTCTGTTCCAGTGGCTGCACTCAAGACCACCCTAGAAGGTCGAATCTCTCTTCTCTAAGCCTTGCGATGTGCTGGTCGGCGGTTTCCAGTTGTTGCCTGGCCATCTCTCTCGAGAGGTTGCCGAAGAACGACATCATGGCGCTGAACTTCGGCGTCTCCTGAAGTCACGAGGACCAGCTTTGATTTCGTCTGCGGATTGACAATTGTCTTCGCAATTCTACCGTTGTCCACACGACGTTTCCGAACAGCTCGTCGCCGACGTCCCTGAGATTCTTGTCGAAGTGTACCTCGGCAGCGATCTCTTCCTTGATCCCTTTGGGTGCGGTCCTCTCTCTGGCCCTGGAGAAGGAGACGAGAGCGGCGTCGCTCTTCCAGATGGTGACCTCGTGTCCCAGAGCCACCATTGCCTCCGCCAGCCGGTAGTTGAACAGCACGTGACTGTCTGACATGGTGGGCATCGTGTGCAGGATCTTCAGAGACTGGCTTTCCACTAAGCATGCCGCCAGAATGACAGCAGTTAGAGAACAGAATTTGAAGGGTGTCATGTTGACGTGGGAAAACTAATTGAGAAGTGTGGCCTCTTCTGCGTTGTGGCGACGTACTACACTAGTTCTTCTTATCAGCTACACTACCAGCGTCACCTTCTCACCAACCCTACCCATCATGTATGTGCACTACAATGGCACCCAGTCTGACCTCTGAGCTCTTCGGCCACAAGAATCGAACGACACCGGTCCGATTCTCGACCAATGAATCACGTCGGGTGTACGATCTCAATGCTAACCATCGGCGCGACGGTGTAACACGACAAACGAGTACTGAAGGTGCGGCCTGGACTGTTGCTAATCGGGTTATGGCTTGACTAAGAACACCTGGTGTAACATTCTCAATGGCGCATAAGATGAAACAAAGTTCTCGCGTTGTGTACATTGGGTTCCATTGCGGTCAATTGCTATCTCTCATAAGAGCAAAGTAAGGTTCCATAGTGGTCAGTTGCTACCTCTCAGAGAGCAGCCTAATCAGGGCCATTGCTAGCGCCATTTCCCCAAGGATCACATCCAGGCTGCTGTAGGTCACTTGGTCCAACTTCTGGGCCTCTTTGGAGGTCAGCAGCTCTGGGGGCATCTTGGCCAGTTGCGCCAAGTTGGCTGCCAGTTCCACTTCAGATGGGACGATTTGGTCGTTCAACAGTCTGGCCAGTCTGGCCGAATTGGCCGCGTAGCTGGGATCGTCTATGAGCCGGTTGACGGTCCTGGCGATGTCGGTCGATTCGAGCGTCTTCGACTTGATGTCGATGGTGAGGCCGCAGCCGAATCGAGTCGCCCTGAAGGCGTCTGGGTATTGGTCTCCAAACAGCGGGGTGTAGAGGGCTGGGACTCCAGCCTTGGCCGCCTCCAGCAGACTGTTGTAGCCGGCGTGCGTGATGAAGAGGCGAGTGCGAGGGTGGGCTAAAATGGATCAGGAGCACGAAAGTGTCGCCATCTATTGAAGACAACCGTTTACTCACTCACCCAACAACTCTCTCTGGGGAACCCAGCTGTTGACGTGAACATGGCTGAAACCGCCAGGATCAGCTGAGATCTCGGGAATTTCCGTGTCAAAGCGCCAAATGACAGTGTAGTTTGACAGAAGTCTGAAGGCGCCGGCGAGGATGCCCTGAAAAGTTTCAGAAGCGATACTTGATTGACACCTGCGAAATAAGGGCCGTTTGGAGAGACCCGCATAAGACTGGGCATGAGATTCGTGTTGGCCACCGTCCCAAGGGAGAACAGGATGACGCCCTTCTTGGTGTCGTCCGACACAATCCTCTCCCACTCTTTGTTCAGTTTCACAGCCGACTTCTTCTTCTTCATCGTCTCCTTCCCAGCTGACTTCTTGAAGTCGCCCAGATACTTCAGTCCGTACGGTAGTGGTCTGGGGAAGTCCAGTAGTTGGTCGCCGTTGATGAGAATTGCCTTGACGTTCGGCCGAAGCTCGAACAGTGAAGGTCTGTCGTCATTGGGAGGAGAGCGCCACTCCTCGTCCTCCAGAGTGTACAGGCCGCCCTAGAATTAATATGAAAGTTTCAAATGTGTCTGTTGTTGCTATAGAATTGTAGACCTTTCCCAACGATCAACCTCACAATGAAGTGAATCCATACCTTTTATCGAGTCGAACGAACATCTTGTATACCAACGTCAATCATCTTGTTCAAAGGTGCATCCGGGTGTGTTTTGACAGCGGTAGGTGGTGTGTAACTTAAAGCTGGTGGTAGAAAGAAAACATACCTGCCTGTGTCACTAGCGCTGTGCGTGAAGACAAGATGAAATGATGCCGGCCAATCGATACACGGTACATAGTCGAGCCGCCAAATCGCGCGCGTGGTGTACCGACTCCTCCAAATCATCCAAGACTGCATCCTCAGTCCAAGAAATAAACAAGGCGAAGAATCCACTGCCCACCGGAAGGCCGAGGACCGCCGGATGCGTCATGACGTTCCATCCGAGGTTCTTGAGTCTCTGTGGGAAGGTCATGTAGTCGTCGCCGTTGTGCTGCATGTGGGGTATGTAGCTGGGCACCGTGGGCAGGCCCAGGACCTCGGCGTAGACGTCTGGCATGTATATGCCGGCGCTGGCCACCACCACGCTCTTAATCTCCAGCAGGTGGGCCAGGAAGTTGGGGAAGCGGAAGAAGTAGTAGCACACTTGGAGGGAACTGTCTTCGGCGTGACGTGGTTTTGAATGAAGGGCGAAGGCAAGCAGCGCGCCACAACTGTCCCGTGAAACGTTTGGAGCTTCCTCGGCGTCAGGCCGTGCTACACTAAGTGAGTCGTTCACCGACGCGCCGATATCTAAGTTTAGATGAAGTAACTTTGGAGTAAGAAATGCTTTCTCTAAATAAGAAAGAAACGTGGTCAATTTTGAATGAGCAATACACGCCAAAGACAGCCCGATTAGGTCGAATTTCTCCGCTTTGAGCCTCTCCAGGTGCTGGTCGGCGTACTCGAGCTGCTGTCTGGCCACCTCTTGAAGGAACAGGCCAAACGTGCTGATGAACTTACGATAAGGGGGCGGATCCTGAACGGTCACAAGCAGTAGGTCGTAGGTACTCATTCGGGATTCCTCAACTCAATAACTGTCAAAGAAAGCTCGAACCGATGTCCAGATCATGTTGGAGTAGAGCTCGTCGCCAATGTCCAAGATCTCCTGGTCGACGTGCACCTTGGCCACGATCTCCTCCTTGATGCCCTGGGGCGGTTGGCGTGGCTTCGGCGCTGCGAACGACATGAAGGCGGCCTCTGTCTTCCAGATGGTCACCTCGTGGCCAAGACCGACCATTGCCTCCGCCAGACGGTAGTTGAACATTACGTGACTCTCGGAGGCCGTCGGCATCGTCAACAGGATCTTCAGGCTTTCGCCCACCCATACTTGCAAAGAGACGGCTAGCGCCAACAAGAGAGCGCGCGGCTTCATTTTGAAAAGCACTGCGCTCTATAGTCGCCTGTTCTGTCCGCTGCAACAGATGGAAGCGCGCTGCGAGAATAAACTGCCCTCTAGCTGTACATATTGCAGTGTGTCAACAGAGCGACTGTGTGTAACGCTGCGGCAGCGCCTCCGCCCTCTCCACACCACTTCTGGCTGCTCTGTCCTCGCACTGCGTTTGCCCTCCTCACGTGCGCCTTCACACCTCTTTACAGAGCGAAACAACCAAACATGGTGACAAGCTTGGTTGGTAGTGACGATGCGCCCGTTCCAGGTTCTATGATTCATTTATGATTAATAAAGAAAGAACCAAGAAACGGCCAGTACACTCGCTAAAACGTCAAGGCCATAGTATTGCAAATCGTTCATGTTCTGGGCTTCTCTGAAGATCAAGAATTTACTGGGAGTCTTCACGAACTGCTGAAGATTTCTGGTCAGCTCCTCTTCAGGACTGATCAAGACGTCGCCGAGCTGTCTCGCTAGCTTCGCCGAATTGGCCGCCCATTTGGGATCTTCGATAAGTGTCTTGACCGCCTCAACGATGGCGTCGGCCGACACGTCCTTTGACTTGACGTCGATTTTGATGCTGCAGCCGTACCTGACGGCCCTCTGCGCGTTCAAGTACTGGTCGACAAAGATGGGCGCCAGCAGAGTGGGCATGCCAGCTTCAGACGCCTCCAGAAGACTATTGTAGCCGGCATGACTGATGAACAGTCGGGTCCGTGGGTGCCCTAGAGGAGCAACAACCGAGAAGAATGACCATTCAGTCACAAGCGTCAGAACATCGTAGCTCACTCAACAGCTCCCTCTGTGGAATCCAGCGTGCGAAGTGGACGTGAGAGAGCGCGGGATCGCCCTTGGCCTCTGGGATGTCTTCGATGTCGAACTTCCATACGATCGTGTAGTTGGAGAGCTGCTTGAAGGCCTCCACGAAGGCTGACTGCAAGCGTTTGTTAGTGGACTGACGATGTACAGACGTCCTCAGACCTGTCACGTTCAGACCTTTGTGTAAGCGGGCATCATTGTCGTGTTTACCACGGTTCCCAGAGAGAACACTACCACTCCAGCAGTTTGGCCGTCAGAGACGATCTTTTCCCAGTTGTCGTCCAGCTTTCCAACAGTTGCAGCGCTCTTCTTCTTAAAGTCTCCAAGGTACTTGATGCCGTAGGACAGTGGTCTTGGGAAGTCCAGAATCCGATGGCCGTTGATCAGCAATCCCTTGACCTTCAGTTGCAGCTTCCAGAGGGACTCGCGATCCTGGTTGGGAATCGCCGTCCACAACTGGTTCTGGACGTCGTGGACGCTTCCCTGAAGCGAGCGTCGGAATTTGATGACAAAACGAGCACATTTAATTGCAGTTATAGCCTCATAACCTCACAGGAAGGTATGTCATTGCCCTGTGACTGAGGGCCAGCATCCCCAGGGGCCTCTTTTATCAACATAGGAATAGGAATAGAATTTAGATTTAGGAATAGGATTAGGAATAGGAAATAGGAAAATTCTCTTTTATCAATGTGCACCCACTATTCCTAAACCATTTAGGAATAGGAGAAGGATTTAGGAAATCCACACAGTGCTGTGTAACACAGAGTTCCCGAATTTGCAGAGAAATGAACAAATAAGTTGAAATCAACACCCTAGCGTGAATAGTGATTAGTGAAGCACCGTTCTAAGCATAACAGCTTTGTCGGCTGTTCAACTGGAGCTGTACGAGTATCTTCCTACGATTTGTTACTGATTCTATCATAGTGCTGTGGTATTGCTTCTATGATGTGAGCAAAACTGTAAGTTTGTCAATATTTTGGCACTCCGCAAGGCAAGTTTAACCTGCAAGCCAAACGTACTCTACATACTGTAGCTCAAAGTGGCGCTTATTGGAGGTGGGATGGGAGGATGGGGCGCTGATTCAAAAGGAGGGGGGGGGGGCGCTTATTAGAGGATGGGGCGCTAATTCACGGGGAGGGCGCTTATTGGAGGATAAACGGCGCGCACTTAATTTGTCTCTTATGCAGGCCTAGGCAGTAGTATTGGACAACAATATGCACTGAAGAGGAGTTTTGGTAAGAATTGCAATGGTAGAGACATCTGATGGGAGGACCCTACTAAACTTGCCCGTTTCAGTTGTTTATTGTGAGGCAAATGTCGAAATCGCAGTGGAAGTCCAGAAATGTCACATATCAACATCTCCCTTTACACAAACATTGAAATTCTACGTGTAATCAACAAATTAGTTCATGGTAGGAAGGCTTCGAGCTTCCTAAACGGCACTGCACTAATTCTAGGAATCCTATTCCTATTTTGGTGAGCACAAAATTGATAAAAGAGAATCGTCCTAAAAGTGTCCTAAACCACTCCTAAATTGGCCGATTTCGCTCCTATTCCTGTTCCAGTTTCCTAAGTTGATAAAAGAGAATTGTGTCCTATTCCTATTTTCCTATTCCTAAACGGCCATTCCTATGTTGATAAAAGAGGCCCCAGGTTCAACAGTTTCTTGTGGAAAGTGGGCCGGTCGCTCGTGTCAGACATGAAGTAGGGTATGTAACTGGGATTATTCGCCAGCCATAGAACTTCCCCGTAGTTGGCAGGCATGTAGAGTCCAGTGCTGGCTACGATGACGTTCTTGATCTCCAGCAGGCCGGCCAGCAAAAGGGGGAAGTGCATGGAGTAGTGACACACTCAAATGGGCTGTAGTGCGAGCTGGACGGTGGTTTACGACTCTGTTTAGCATCGAAGAAAGGTCAGCTGTAATCGACTCTGGTTGTCATCGAAGCATATCTAAGCCAACGGTCATTAACCCACAAAAAAAAACGTTAGTCCATCTTTTCGCACTACAGCCCGATTATGTCGAATTTCTCTCTCCGTAGTCTCTCAAAGATTCCTTCCGCATGTCGCAGTTGATTGTCCGCCATTTCTCTTGAGAAATTCACAAAATACTCATTCAAGGCCACAAAGCTGGGTAGATCCTGAAGGAGAAGGCGCAAACTGCAACAGCACGAGAATCTCAAAACTTCTTCCAGAGGTTGTTACCGTTTTCCAGACGACGTCCCCAATCACCTTATCCGCAAAGTCCATCAGTTTCTTTGATAGCTGCGCATCGGACACGATCTCCTCCTTGATGCCCTCGGGTGGTTGGCGCTTTCTCTTGGCAGTGAAGGAGACGAAACCTCCCTCGCTTCTCCAGATGGTCACCTCGTGCCCCTGTGAGACCATGGCTTCCGAGAGACGGTAGTTGAACATCACCACGCTCTCGGTCAGCGTGGGCACCGTGTGCAGGATCTTGAGACCACTGGCGCAGGGAGGGTAGAAGATCACAAGCAAAAGGACAGCAGAAGCCACCAGCAGCCGAAAGCTGGGATTCCCGAACTGAAGTTGGTTTTCCATCTTGTCACGACAACCGATATCGAAATGACGAATATTTCTTGGCAGTGGACGCAGAGCTGGGTGTCTTCCACTATTTTCTGCGAGAGTACGTAGTAGTTTTCGCACGCAGGTAACACACTCAGTTTGCTTATCAGCGGCCGTCTCGCAACTCGTGGTAGGTGCGTGCAAAACGAATAACCTTGCCTATTGTGTGCCCGTGTAGCTGCAAAGCGAGATTGGGTGCATTTTGAGTGGCAGTGAACCGAACCAGGAAATATGTGCTCGTCATTTTCATCGGCCGTTTTATGCAAATTTGTTTTGGACCGCGTATCTTAGAGGAGTTCATCGGAATGAGCAAACGATCGTTTCACTGGCATTATTTACAGTTTGTTTGTACTGTCGTGAAACTGTTCTAGAGAGTCTAGAGACACCATTACTGAGTCTATACAGCTGACATTCAACATCGCTTCCCTTTGCCAGCTTGTCTGATTCACGCGCAGTTTCACCTTCTTGCTGCGTTACACTTACAAGGCTCGTACACGCACAGAAGTGAGTTCTCCCAAGACACGCACAATGTCCCACACAGTTGACGATGTTCCTTCCCACTTGCTGGAGCTGCCTCCTGAGATAATCAGGCAGATCGCCGGCTTTCTCAATGAGGAGAAGGACATCATTAGACTGGCGCGAGTTTGCAAGCGTCTCTTCTTTCTCCTTCCTCGATTGGTGGTCATGTATGGAGAAGACTTCGACTACCACGGGCCCACGCATTTGATGGAGTCGGTGCCTTACTTCGACGGCCCAGTTCTCCCCAGAAGGGTGAAGGCTCTGGAGGTCAGCGTCCAGTGGAAGGACCAGGGCTGGGGCAACTGGAAGTCCACCTTGGAGATCGCCCTCATGGACGGCGGTGGGGAGAAGTTTTGGATCATGAAGTTTCTGGCTTGAACAACACCGATTCAGAGGATTTCAGAGACGGAAGTGGCCAGAACGAACGAGCCCCTGGGAACGGCCTACCACCACTGGGAGACGGTCGAGAAGAGAGGGCTGCCGACGGCGAACCAAATCCTGACAAAATCCCAGCCGGGCAACTTCCTTCGCTTTCGGAAGTACGCGGGCTGCCACGGAGGTCACAGACTCCACGTCAGAGGCTTTTGTGCGGTGGCCTACTTGGACAACGATGTGCACCGGCGTTTATACGTTGTGTGCCTCTGGTGCGCGGAATGGACATTGGCAGCCACACGCTTCAAGTTCAAACTAACATTTACCATATTACCACCGTAATATACAAATTCGTGGGGTACTGTGTACGCCCAATTGCCGACCGAAGCGTCTATATAAAGGGCCCAATTCTTCATAATTTCACACTCTTGTCAGAGGGACGAACCCTTGCCCGTCGTCACGGCCGAAAGGTGTAAGCCAAAAGAAAGGCTACCTTCCCCCTCCGAGGTCTCAGTACCCGTTCTGTAAACCCCTTAGGGGAGTTCCAGAAAGCGGTGTTAGGAACCCTAAGATCCTAGGCGCTGTCGCTACTCTACTGTGTCCGGAAACTATCTCCTGTGCGCTTACCCATTATTGCTACAAGAGCAGGGTAACGGGCAAAAGAAGTCCAAGGCAGTAGATAGTGGCAATCTACTCTACCAAGCTACGGAATCCGACCAACGAGAGGATTACGGCTTCCGTCACGAGAGAGAGAAGTCTTAGAGGACCGAGTAATCGGCTCCGAACCTTATCCTTGCTGTCGCACGGAGTGTTGTCAGTCGACGAACGGATGTGAGGAGACAACGGTAGTGGAATAAGATCTGCAGCTACCGACTGGGTGGCCGACTCCGCTAGGTAATCGGAGGAGAGGTTGGGGTAAAGGCAGCCCTCTCCGTCGAGTTACGGCAGGTAGCGGCTTTGCAGTGGTGACCCGGAAGCGTGAGTCAATCCTTGTCGGATCTGTACGATTAGTGCAGAGCTAACAAGATTGGAGCGCGCATCTTTTGGTTTCACTGTCAAGTCTCTATTGCCTCCTGTGAGAAATAAAACCGTTCTCTTTCAGGAGTCTACATCCACAGTTCGGTTGTCGGACCATTTTGGTACCGAGTGCGTGCTCTCTTTCAGGGCAAGCGACACAACAACCGAACTCATCCTTCGTCAAGCGGATTCGAGACAAGTCGAGCCGGACGCCGACTCTCCTCTCCGCAACGACTCTCTGTGCAGCGAACAGCTGTACCAAACCGTGCACTGTCCTCATAGGGCGTTGATTCGAAATTGTGCGCGTGTGAAACAGGTCACGTTCAGGAATGTCTGCCACGGCTCGCAGGCCTTCGTCGGCCCGCCTTCGAACGCCTGCCTCGGCAACAATTGGCCGCAATTTGCGCGCCGCGCCAGCTTCGGCTTCCGCGACGACGCCGGCCGGGCCACGGGCCCGTTTCACCCAACAACACGCCGACGCGCTTCGCTGTCACTTTGACGGCGGCAACGCCGTTTCGCAAACTGTCAACTGCGGTTTTGTTCAGCGACTAGTCGACACGTTTCCAGGCATCATTGCTCAGGGTGCCTCGGCAATCCGGCAGGCTTTGCCGCGAATCAACATGCTCCCGGACGAGGCGGCGTACGTCGAGATGGCTCATAGCTATCTAAGGGAATTGCCGGCGGTAGTAATGGAAGAATCGCCAGATCCCATAGCCCAACGTGAAGCGAAAGTGAAGGATGCTCACACGCATACCTTGTTCGCTTACTTCTGGAATACGTCAAATTGGCCGACGATGGCTCCGACGCTCCGATTGAAGCGTAAACTGTCCGGTTTCATGACATCGTTCCTTCAGAGAAGCGACTTCAGATATACTCCGCCCCCATCGTTCTTCGAGCGGTTCAAGCGCGAGTGGGAGAAGCGAACGGAGGAAGTGCTTCGGGACTACGCCGGCAGTGAGTTTGAGCCGTATCTGACTACGGTCGATCCGACGGCCATACCCAAGCAGTTGCTTCGGGCTGACGAGGACTATATTGCCCAATGTGTGGCTAAATATCCCGTCAACGACGACACTCGTGTGATTTCGTTGGATGGCAAAGTGATGCGTGTGCGTATGCAGCTAGGTTGCTACTTCTACACGGAGGCCGACAAGGACCCCGTGACCCAAGGCGACGTCACAAGGGCAGCGAGTACACTGCCGCCGACCTCGCCGATCGGCAACTGCGGCCAGCAGCAGGGACTGCCGCCGCCAGGAAGCAGAAGTGCCACCCCAGCAGTGGTTCTGCAGCCGAACGTGGCGCAAACGCCACCAGTGGTGCACACGCCGCCGAGGGCGTCACCACCCCACGCGGGACCCACGCCGTCAGTGGGGCAACCGCTAACGCCGGCGCGGCCGGCGACCGTTAGCAACCAGCAGCAAAACACAGCTTCTTTTCAGCCGCCCAATCGACAATCACTGTTCGTACAACCCCCAGTTGTGCGACGACCTAGGGAGCAGCAGCAGCTGCCTCCAATCGAAGAATGTTCGCCCCATGGTTCTACAGAATCGCTACATACTTCAGCATTTACTAGGACTTCAGGGCAAGGACAGGGTGACGTAGCGACTAGACTGCGTCAGTTCCGGCAAAGGACCGGAATGACGGCAGACGAACTTGTCAGTCTGATCACCCAAGACCCTTCGGCGGCGAGAGATTTTCTCGACGCAGTCTCAGACGAAGACACTCAGGGTGGCACTAATCAGCCACCAAATCCTAATGCCCCCCCCCCCAATCGCCCACCGGCGCCCAACGGGCCAGCCACAGCCGGGGGCGGGGGTGTGGGGTGGGAGTGGGTTGCACTTCTGCCTTAGGTTTGACTTATTGTCGCGGCGCTGGTGGGCGGCACGGGGGCCAGGGCAGCCGCCACCGCCACCGCCGCCGGCGCCCGCGCCCGGCCCACCGCCCGCCGCCACCGGGGCTGGGTTGAGTGGGGAGGCGGTTTTGCGTGATAGTGTGGGGGCGGGGGGGATTCCCGCCCGGCCCGGCCCGGGGCCGGGGCGGGCCCCGCCCCCCCTAAGCTTGGGCGGGAACCAGCGGCTCAGATGTCTGTCGCCGATAAAGAGGGACAGTTGCAACAGGGACTGGGTTTACAGCAAAGCCAGAATGATGTGTTGCGACGTGAACTGACAATAGCGCGAAATCAACAGCGCTCGGGAGGAAGTTCAGCTTCAGGAAGCCGACCTAGGTCAACCACGCGGGGCGGCGACGGCGACGACGGAGCTTCTGTCGTCTCGTCGGGTACCAGGAGGAAGGTCATCAGGTCTCACAAGGACGATCTCCAACGAGCGATCGATAAGATGGCCCGGGACGCGATCCATAATGCTTCCACGTACCAGCCTACGTGTTGGGGCAACATGCGAAGTATGCCACAAGTATTGCGTGAGTTTAGCAATGCGTCAGCGGGTTCCCGCTCGACTCGACCTGACGGCGGCTATTCAGAACTGAACCCTAGCTTATTGACGCGGGCGGCGCTTACACAAGCGACCGCAGACGACGTCTATTACTGGAATCCCCGCAATCGCGACATGCCAAATCTGTTCACCGAAGTGCGGGAAATTAACCGCAATTATCCTCAGGAAGATGACGGTGGAACAGGGGGACCACCCATTGGCGGCGATAATCGCCCGCCTGCCAAATTCAGCGGCGAGGGCAACGATAAGGTAACTTACGATGACTTCATTCGTGAAGTCATGATGTACTTTTATCAGGCTAACTTCAACCCACGCCACTGGACGGAGAAAGTCCATTCGCTGCTGAAGGGACAAGCGGCGATCTACATGGATTCAATTCGAGATGACTATAAATATTTGTGTTTTCAGAGAGCGGTAATCGAATTAGGCAAACGCCTCAATCCGCTTCAAACCGCAGAAAGGCTTCAGCTTGAACTTAGTTCCCTCTCGTGGGATGGAACAGCAGACGGCTTAGACAAAGCTCTACGAGCAGAGCGTGAACTGGGTCCGCAAAATGCCGGAAGTCCGCACCGGTGTCGGCTCCTGCGAAGAGCAGTGTGGCGGCCTTCCTCAGCCGACTACCAACTAGATGGCGCGAAGATATTCGCCGCAATTCTCGGCTGGATCACGCGGCGCTGAAGTACGCCCAGATGGCGCACGAGAAGCTTAAGGAAGTCTCACGCGACGCCGAGCAGGAATATATCAATAAACGAACCCGTGAGGGTCTCAAAAAGATTCGTTC
>JASAMZ010005308.1:0-10953 GCA_030248115.1 Linhomoeus sp. GSCO2_2 | reverse complement strand
TACGTATTGCTGTGCTCAAGATCATCTCTCTACGATGCAAGACAGACGGTTCTGTTTAAAGCCGTTTTCCGTTGATCTTCCGGTTACTGTTAACTCGCAAAGTTGGATTTTACGGTTTCGACCAATGGGAGGACAATTAATGATCAGCATCAGAGAGCTATCCACTGACCTCAGAGAATTGTCTCTCTACGACGCAAGTTGAGTTAGAACGATTTTAGCGTCAAAAAGTCGAGAATGGCGTTTTCGGCGGTGCGTGTTTGCGTAATTAAGAAAATTGTTAATGCCAAATGAAAGAGCACGTCGAGACCTTTTAGTTGACCTATCGCACGCCGCTCTACGCCGTAAGACGAGCGAGTTAGAGCCCTTTTCCGTTTTGACCTTCGAGTTACTGTAACTCGCGCAATTCAAAATTTTGATTTTCGAAACCTCTTAGCTGAATGATCAGTGAGTCGAGACCTATCCGTAGAGCCCAAGATCTCCTCTCTACGACTTTCCAACGCCGAGATCCGAGAGCGTAACAGACGGACGGACGGACAGACGGACGGACGGACGGACGCACGCACGCACGCCGAGCTCTCCTAGGGTGTCGCCCGGCTGAGGCCGGGCGAAAAAATCCAAAAGTGCCCCCGTTAGTTCAGGAGCCCATGCACACGCGCCCGACAACTTTCCTACTCGTCCCGTACCTATGTTACCCAAATGGGCCCCACTCGTCTCGTATGCTACTCAAAGGGGTTCCGCTAGTTTGTGACTCCGTTCATTCTTCCGCAAGGTGGACTGCACCTGTTACATAGATTGATTGGCTCCGGCAATCAAAGCCTGAGGGTATTTAAAGTTGTTTAGTGTTTTAGTGTTAAAATCGCGACAATGTCGCTTTCCGTGGTTCGTGTTTCAGTAATTACAAAAACTTCTGCTGCCGCATGAAAAGGCACGTCGAGAGCTTTCACCTGACATGCCGATTGCCGCTCCATGATGTATGTAAGAAGAGAGAGAGAGTTAGAGCCGTTATGCCTATTCAATCTTCGAGGTACTGTAACTCGCGAATTCTAATTTTTCACCAGCGACCATAAAGAGGACGAATGATCAGTGATTCGAGACCTATCCATAGAGCCCAAGATCGTCTATCTACGGCTGTCCAACGTCGAGATCTGAGAGCGTGACGGACGGACGGACGGACGCACGCACGCCGAGCTCTCGTAGGGTGTCGCACGGCTGAGGCGCGGCGAAAAAATGCCCCGCGTCCCTTTTCGCCGTCTGAAGAGGTGCGTCGATACTGCGCGGGTAGTATGAATCCTCATGACTGGCCGATGTGCTGTAAGTATGACCGGCTCCCAGGCCGATGCTACTAATCTCCTGGTCCCCTGGCCGGTGACCGTTTCCGCAAATTCGAATATAGCCTAGGCCTGTTATGACTGGACGGTTCATGGCCTGCCCAATTGCTGGCTTGTGACTTTCTGCCGAATTCAGATTCTAGCACAAGGCTGCGAGTTGCAGAAGGAGCGGGAGGTAGGTAGGTAGTGGCTAGTGAGTGTCTCAAATAAGCGCACCCCCATTAAACAATGCGTGTGAGTGTATGACTGCCATCCCTGTGAGCCCTAGCCTGCCCTCTTCAACCTACCCCACATCTGCCAGGACTGATACTATGTCCGCCTAAGCCCTAACACTACCGTTACTGTGTATGCTTTGATGGGGAAAGTGGGTGCAGGAACAGAAGATGGCCGCCGATCTCAGCCCTTATATAGCCAGGACCTCCTGCTGAGACCGAGTCCAGCGTCTTCTGGCTGCCGTGATGGGTAACGTGCAGAGCGTCACCTGCCGACCAGGAAGAGAAACATGACTAAGCTAGTTTCTGTTTGCTCCTTGCAACCGCCAGTATTGCCCGAACCGCCTCGACACGTACGCACGCACACATGCACGCACACACACGCATACACACAAGAGGGCCAGCACCGGCCAAAGGGGTAGTCATGAATACCCCTCTGGGGCCAGTCATGAGGATACATACAACTTGCGTGGGCGTTCGTCATCGAAAAGAGAGAATCGAGTCTTCTTGAACCAATTCAGCATCTGCTTTTCCTGCAAAGGAACACTAACAAGCTGTTTTAACAAGCTGTGGGTGTAAAAAGTTCAACCTATACATTGTGTCTGTCACATCTTGGTGAACAATACAGTGAACTTAATACACATCATTAGCCGCATGTGGAGAAATTAGCTTGAGAAAGTCTGCTATAAACCAAGTGCAGCTATTACCACGATACGGTTGTCTGTACAGCTGATCTAAGTGATCAGTGATATCGCCGCGTTCGCTAGATGTTATCGGCATGATACGACGCCGTTGATCTAAAGTTTCTAGCTGTGTGAAATCCTCACATCCAACAAAAAAACTTGCCAAGCATGGAAACTTGCTAGCGTCTGAACACAACTATCAGAGCTTTGAGGCTCGGTAAACAATTGGCCCACTTTTGGAGCAACTGGACGCGACTACGACGATGACTCCGCAACGCAAACGGACGCCAAGACTTCGCTGGGTGTTATCGACGCCATCGTGTGACAAGATGCCAATCGTGGTGGTGTGAGCGTGGGTATAGTCTTCAGCGAAACTCGCAACCGCTAGCATTGGACACAGAGATTTAAGGTTATGTAAAACATTTTGCTGACGTGGACAAACCAGAAGCCGCTACCCCGATAATTGTTTGGCTGTTCGGTGTCAAAACGTAAATGACAAAACCAGAATAAAGCGCAGCAAAACAGCAAAAGGGTCGCCGAGGATCGAACCTCGGTCGGCTCGCACGTTTTTGCGCGCGATCCGGCGGCTTTCCCGCCTACGCCATGCTGTCGCATCGCAGCGTTTCTCAAAACGGCGCTCTTATACTCTCAGTTGGCGTCTATTCAGCAGACTACGGTGCTTTAGCACGTGATATGCCCCGTAAGCACCGTAACATTGCAAATAGAGATAATTTGTCGAAAAATTTCAAACTTCAAACGTTACACCCGCACTCATTTTGAAATTAGCAACAGCGAATCTCATCGGATCCGTAATCGGCGACATCGACTCTACCTGACGCCATCTGTCACGTGTTTTACTTCGGCAGGACAAAAAAGTTCGCGGACTACACATCGTCATCTGTATATATACACATCGCCGCGCTGAGGCGCGGCGAAAAAAAGTTGAGTTCTTTTATTAATACAGAGTGGTTTGTGAGTGTCTTAAAGTGGAAGAGTAAAAGAGTGGATACTTTTGTAAAGTATTTCGAAGCCTTTCCGATATGACGCGTGCCCGCCCGGAGTCCACTATTCATGCGCTACTTCTGACACGCTCCTTTCTGAGAGGTTCTTGCATGGCAACATTGGGATCGCCCGGGATTATTTTTTTGAGCAAGACAAACGCATTTCTGAGCGGTTGTTGCAAGGCAACATTGGGATCGCCCGGGATTAATTATTTTTGCAGACAAAGTTGTTCGTAAGACAAAGGTTTAAAAAAACAAAAGTATTTCTTTAGGAATGACCGTTCAACAACTGCCTCAACGTAAGCTTTCAAACGGTCGAGCGAATGCCGCTCTACAAGGGAGACGAGCGAGTTAGGGCCCATTTGCTGTTTGAACCTTTGGGTTACTGTAGTTCGCGATATTCAAACGTTTGAGTTTCGACCAATAGAAGAACAAATGATCAGTGAGTCAAGAGCTATCCAGCAACTCAAGATCGTCTCTCTACGACGCACGCTGAGCGAGTTAGAGCGATTCCTATGCTAAAAACGCAAAAATGTCGCTTTTCGCGGCGCGTGTTTGCGTAATTAACAAAATTTTTAATGCCAAACGAAAGAGCACGTCGAGACCTTTTAGCTGACCTATCGCACGCCGCTCTACGACGTAAGACGAGCGTGTTAGAGCCGTTTTGCGTTTTGCGTTTTGGAGTTTCGGGTTACTGTAGCGCGCGCAATTCAAACTTTTGAATTTCGACTTCTCTTAACGGAATTATCAGTGTGCCGAAACCTATTCAACGAACTCAAGATCGTCTCTCTATGACGGAAGACGAGCGAGTTAGATAAGTTTTGCGTTTTAAACCTTTGGGTTACTGTAGCTCCCGAAATTCAAACTTTTGAGTTTCGACCAAAGAAGAACAAATGATCAGTGAGTCGAGAGCTATCCAACCAACCCAAGATCGTCTCCGTACGACGCACGCTGAGCGAGTTAGAACGATTTCTGCGTTAAAAACGCGAGAATGTCGCTTTTCGTGTTGCGTGTTTGCGTAATTAAGAAACTTTTTTATGCCAAGCGAAAGCGCACGTCGAGACCTTTCAGTTGACCTATAGCACGCCGCTCTACGACGTAAGACGAGCGAGCAATAGCCGTTTTCAGTTTGAACCTTCGGGTTACTGTAGCGCGCGCAGTTCAAACTTTTGAACGCCGATTTCTCGAGGCACATTACCAGTAAGTCGAGACCTTTCCGTAGAGCCCAAGATCTCCTTCCTACGACGTTCCAACGCCGAGATCTGAGAGCGTAACGAACGAACGGACGGACGCACGCACGCACGATAAGCTCTCGTAGGAGCTCGCCCGGCTGAGGCCGGGCGAAAAAAGTAGAGACGTCTGCCAAAGAACGTGGAACACAGACTCTGCCTCACCGTCCAATTTCCACTGCCATCGGCGTTGTTTATGAAGGCGCCGCCGAAGTCGTAACGAGTGCCGGACGGATCCGACCACTCGTTGGTATTGTACTTCGTCGGCGTCCTATACTCGAGTCGCGGAGGATTGTTGTCGTCTGAACGGACGGTGATACTCCTCTATATGGGTATGTTGTATCTGTTGGTTCGGCAGTGACAGCGTATGTAGGGCGAACTTTCGCCTGCTCGATACATAGGTGACTCCGAGGAAGCGAGCTCAGAGCATAACTCGCTAACTTAGTTTTGCGGTTGAAAACCGGCTGAGGAGTGCACCGCCAACCCAAGTTGGCCAAGTTAGCAGACGCCTACAGACGTCGCCAGATCAAAAGGGGTATGTACCGGGTTTTTTCGCCGCCCCCCAGGGCGGCGAGTATATATGTTACCGTGACTACCCGGATCCAGTGAAAACCCGGATATCCGGGTTTTCACTGGTCGACTTAGTGAAAACCCGGATATCCGGGTTTTCACTGACGGGTTAGTGAAAACCCGGATAATGTCAAATTATCCGGGTTTTCACTGAAAGTTTAGTGAAAACCCGGATATGCGAGATTTCGTGGGACGATCGTGAAAATCATGATAGCTGTGTTTTCATCAATCCTTTCTAAGAAATAGCCTAGAAAACGACCCTTCTATAGTTTTCAACACTGCTGGCGAAACAAGAGTTTTTGAATGGCAAATCGCGCTCTTTATTGCGTGAAACAAACGTCGTGGAGTGCGAAACGTGCGATCTTAGCAATACCTTTCATCTTTGCCGAACCGCCCCTTTCACAATGCGCATGATTTTCGCATGATTTGCGGCCAATTGGCACGTCTGGTTCAACACGGGGCGAAGTATAGGGAAATGTGCATCCCGCTTACAGCTTGCACGTGACTGAAAGTTGTCGCAAGCGTTAGTAGGGAGGAGGCAGAGCCGGCCTAAGCAGGAGGCGAAGTATATGGAGGAGTGTTTATCCCACTTACAGTTTGCACTAAAACTCGGTCGACGTCGCGCCTGGCGGGTCTCAACTGAGGCTTAGCGCGACCACCAACTTCAGGGCGCGCTCCGCGCGCCCTGAAGTCGGTCACCGGTCGCGTTAAGCCTAAGTTTCGACCCGCCAGACTGCGACGCCGACTGACTCTTGTGGACTGTGGGCGCAGGGCGAGCCTAAGCATAGCCTGATTTGGAAAGAACCAAACGGCCTACAGGCAATAGAAATATAGTTATAGCAGTGTATTGCGCTATTTTGAGCATATTGGAGGATTATCCGGGTTTTCACTGATTATCCGGGTTTTCCCTAACCGGTCAGTGAAAACCCGGATATCCGGGTTTTCACTAACTCAACAGTGAAAACCCGGATATCCGGGTTTTCACTAACCAACTCAGTGAAAACCCGGATATCCGAGTTTTCACTGAAGACGGGTTCTCCCGGTCACATATATACGGACGCTATTGTCTGTTCGTTCCTCTGTCTGTCTGTCTGTGTGTGTGTACGGAACAACTAGACATGACGGTTAGTGCCATCCGATGGAGTCGAATGCGCTGAGTAACGTGCCGTTGTCCGTTTCTGTTGCTAATTTCGCTATTTCGAGATATTTACAATTAAAATATGAAAATGTCAAAAATGACACTTTTATTTACAGGTCGTATCGAGAAAGTTTTTGCTGAAATGGAAAGGGCATAAGACGCGATGAATTTGTAACATAGTTTCGGATTTTGGAATTCACGAAATTAGGGATATTTTCAAGGTTTTTGTCAAAATTCCCAAATTTCGACAAATTCAAACAGCTTAAATTTCAAAATTTCTTTGCACGGATGTATCGATCATAGTCTGCCAAGTATTCAGCAAATAGTTTCAGCGAATATAATTAACGAAATTTGGGATATTTTTAAGGATTTTGTTAAAATCCACAAATTTCGACAAATTCAAACAGCTTAAATTTCAAAAATTCTTTTTACGGATGTGTCGAGCATAGTCTGCCAAGTATTTATCAAATAATTTCAGATTTTATAATTAACGAAATTAGGGATATTTTAAAGGTTTTTGTCAAAATTCCAGAATTTTGACAAATTCAGACAGCTTAAGTTTCAAAACTTCTTTGCACGGAAGTATCGAGCATAGTCTGCCAAGTATTTAGCAAATAGTTTCAGCGAATATAATTAACGAAATTTAGGATATTTTCAAGGGTATTGTCAAAATTCCCAAATTTCGTCAATTTCAAACAGGTGAAATTTTATAATTTCTTTACATGGTTGTGTCGGGCATAGCCTGCCAAGTATTTAGCAACTCGTTCTAAGATTTATAATTAGCGTCTTTTGGGATATTTTTAAGGTTTTGTCAGAAGTCTCAAATTATGACAATTTCAAACAGCTTAAATTTCACAATGTCTTTGCGTTGATGCATTGGGCATAGTCTGTCAAGTATTTAGCAAATAGTTTCTGATTTTATAATTAACGAAATTTTTGATATTTTTTGTTAAGATCCTCAAATTTTGACAATTCCAAATAGCTTAAATTTCAAAATGTCTTTGCATAGTTGTGTCGGGCATAGTCGCCAAGTACATATTTGGTAAATAGTTCTAGATTTTATAATTAAAGAATTTAGGTATATTTTCAAGGCTTTTGTCAGAATTTATCAATTTCGACAATTTCAAGCAGCTGAGATTTCAACATATCTTTGTGTAGATGCATCGAGCACTAATTCCAAAAGAATATGGCGTCGTCCCATTTAGGTATACCCTTTTAATAGGGCGTCGTCCCATTTATACCCTTTTCAATAGGGCGTCGTCTCATTTAGACACTTTTATTGCACTGTGTACCTGCGGCGAATTTCTCTGATCCATTTATGGATCAGTTGCCACAATTAAAAGCGCAAAGTGTGCCTGCGGCGAATCTTCTGATCCATATGTGGATCAGGTACCACGAACAAATCCAAGACCAATTGCGGCTATACCCCACCAGATTGTCGGCTAAATGTCTAGCGGCACTTCACTATCCAGTGCACATTATCGCGCACACGCTCTCAAGTTTACACTGATGCCAACGTGGTGCCACAGTTTTTAGACAAAGCTTGTTCGTATAGAAGTCCCTCTCCATGGCCAACTGGAGGCGCCAATATGACTGTGGAGGAGGGGACTTCTAAACGGAAGAACCCTGTATGAGTTAGAGCGGCTACCAGAGTTCAGTGAGAACCCGAGAACTCGGGCTCTCCCCGGCGAGTCAGTGAGAGCCTGGTGGCTAGTGAGAACCTTGGTGAGTTAGTGAGTGAGAACCCGCTCCACTGAACCCTGACACGCCACGCATGAATTGTTCCCACCTCCGTAGTCCATCCTCATATAAACGTCGAGTTCTGAGACGTCGTGAAAATCCTTCGGGTCGTTTCTGAAAATCAGAGTGGGGTCGCACGGATGGCTAGTGCAGTAGTCTGCGCGCGAGAGTCTCTCGATTTCGAGAGGCGTCCACGCACGCGATTCTCCACTCGTACACTTTGAAAAAGAACTGGCCGGCCTCGGCGCCCTCCTCGGTTTCCACGCGGACTGTCGCAATCGCGAGCAGCAATAACAATAGAACAAAGGCCTTCGATGTCGTCATTCGTTGCTGCGAGTGTGCTCAATACAACTCTAAGTACCGTACGCCTTCAGCACAGGCCGAAACTACTACACAGTGGCGGCGATGCAACTTCGCTGTGCTATAAAGTTTCTGCGGAGTCTCGGTCGACTAGCGATCAAAAGCGAAATTATGCAGTACCAGTACCCATATTTGAATTTCAGTGGCCACACCGTATTGGCTCTCTCAAGCAGATGCATTGACATCTGACTGCAACGAAGTTCAAAGTGATAGATGAAGACGAGTTAGACATGCACATACATCAGCCAGGCGACACCCTATGGTATGAGAGATCGGTGCGCGTGCGTCGGTGGGTGCGTGCGTTGTTATGTACAAACAGTGCATACCGTGTGCAAGTCGTGATGATTACTGCTTAGCGCAGAAAGTGCGCCTCTGTGGCGGTCTGTATGCGGTGTCTCGGCAGAGTGGAATGGTACAGTAGCGGCACAGAGGAAGGCGATCTTGGTGAAGGCCCAGATTTTCGCTGCTCAGTGACACTAAGATTATAATTTCTTTGCAGGCCTCGCTTAGGCTTTCGCTACGCCAAGGCTGAGGCCTAGGCTTAGGCAAAGGCTTAGGCTTAGACTCAGACTTACTCAAGGACAACCCCAACCGCGCATCTGCTTTGAAACAGGTCACGGAACCATCGAAATACTTCCAGTTCCCATTGACCGTGAACCAAGTATAGATAGAAGAGGCACTCTGTCGTTAGGCACAAAGCTTATCTAAGCGACTAAATGGTACTTACTTACTTTCGGATGGTACGCACAGTACCCTCTCCTGACGAAGTTGCGGTTATTACGACGAACGTGTACTCTTGTAGAGCGCAGGGGCATACAAACTATCGAGTTTGACCCCGCCTGGTTGAATCGCATGCTGGTACTCAACACACTCAATTAGACAGATAAACCACCTAGATACGGTATTCCTAATCAGGTATGTTGCTGTGCCCTTGAAAGCTTCGTTATAAGCCTGGTCGAATTTGTCGCTTTAACTCCGTGAAGTAGCCTCTCCAGTTGTTCTTAATCCCTTTGCGAACGAATCGGTTGTTACGGTCACGCCTGAAGGTTCGAATGCGCCATATCAAGTAATTTAAGCCCGGGCGATCCCACTGTTGCTCAACACAAGCGCTCACCAAGCCACATACATCAGCACAATAGAGGCTCTGATTGCGCTGCATTGCCCCAAAGCTGCTTTGCTCCATCACCTTTGCCACCAACTCATCATTCCTCGCCGTTTCCTCCGCTTTGCCGCCGAGAAATCGGCCCATCCGATGGAGGGTAGGCAATGTGCAACTTACCGCAGAATGCGCGAGCTGGTATTATTCCAAACTTAATAAAGACATTGTAAAAGTGTTCCCACCGATGATCCTCCAAAATCTCCTCATATTTGACGAGCAGCACATTAGTGTCGTCGATGTGCTCGGGTGGGTTCTGAACGAGTCCACACCAAATTACTGAACGAGTCCACACCAAATTACTGAACGAGTCCACACCAAATTACTGAACGAGTCCACACCAAATTACTAAACGAGTCCACACCAAATTACTGAACGAGTCCACACCAAATTACTGAACGAGTCCACACCAAATTACTGAACGAGTCCACACCAAAATACTGAACGAGTCCACACCATTACCGAACGTAAATCGTAAGCCTGAGCAGGCGGCTAAGCATACTAGGAGGAGATCGTAGGCCTGAGCCGGCGGTTAAGCATACTAGGAGGAGATCGTAGGCCTGAGCCGGCGGTTAAGCATACTAGGAGGAGATCGTAGGCCTGAGCCGGCGGTTAAGCATATTAGGAGGAGATCGTAGGCCTGAGCCGGCGGTTAAGCATACTAGGAGGAGATCGTAGGCCTGAGCCGGCGGTTAAGCATACTAGGAGGAGATCGTAGGCCTGAGCCGGCGGTTAAGCATACTAGGAGGACATCGTAGGCCTGAGCCGGCGGTTAAGCATACTAGGAGGAGATCGTAGGCCTGAGCCGGCGGTTAAGCATACTAGGAGGAGATCGTAGGCCTGAGCCGGCGGTTAAGCATACTAGGAGGAGATCGTAGGCCTGAGCCGGCGGTTAAGCATACTAGGAGGAGATCGTAGGCCTGAGCCGGCGGTTAAGCATACTAGGAGGAGATCGTAGGCCTGAGCCGGCGGTTAAGCATACTAGAAGGAGATCGTAGGCCTGAGCCGGCGGTTAAGCATACTAGGAGGAGATCGTAGGCCTGAGCCGGCGGTTAAGCATACTAGGAGGAGATCGTAGGCCTGAGCCGGCGGTTAAGCATACTAGGAGGACATCGTAGGCCTGAGCCGGCGGTTAAGCATACTAGGAGGAGATCGTAGGCCTGAGCCGGCGGTTAAGCATACTAGGAGGTAGTGATGGCAACTTTGAGAATTTTGAAACCGGGTAAGTAAAAGTAAGTAAAAGCTGAAATTTGAAAACCGGGTAAGTACAAGTAAGTATACCCAGTTTTTCGAAAACCGGGTAAGTATTTGGACATAAAACCGGGTAAACCGGGTAAGTAAACTCAAGTAGAAATCGCGATTTCTGCACATCAGAAAGCCAAAATTATTGCGTTGTGTTGACACCTATCTTCTTCCAGAAGTCATACAACACTTCGCATTCACCAGCGCAAATTTATGAGCCAAATTTGTGGTTCGTGAAATGAAGCAAAACAAGTTTAAGAAGCAATTGCGTTAACGTCAACTGAAGCAGACGAG
>JASAMZ010005307.1:0-10953 GCA_030248115.1 Linhomoeus sp. GSCO2_2 | reverse complement strand
GCATGTTGCGTAGAGGGCGCGATTCCTACCTACAAAGCATGACCGATTCGTTCGTGCGAATGTTGCGCGGTGCCATGATCTCGTGTGGCCAACAAAGATCGTTGGTCGTATTCGGTGTGTCTCATAACTGTCGTCACTGCTTTGTCGAACTTGAGCGCCAAGCGGCTTTAATCGAACACTGTCTTGACGTACTCACTCGGTGCCGCTGAGTCTGGTTTCTGCACTCATGCAGCAACGCCAAGCTGCTGTTTACGTCCAGCTGGTATTTGACCTGGAGCAGCACTTCTCGCTGAAGTCGTTCACTGTGTTCAGTGCGTGTGTAGATTGAGCGTGGAGCTAGAGCTAATGCGATGGTGCCCGCTCTCGCAGGCGGATTGATACTTCTTCGCGTGTGCCGCATGCGTTGGTTCCCTTTCCAAACAAGAACGACTAATCGCCACGTACGCACGGTCCTGTTCAGATACAAATGATACGACTCGAATCTCGCACTCTCGGTTGGTACGTCCACTAGCATCGAATGCATCACATCTGCGATCTAATGGCTGACCAACTACTGTATGTACCTATGTGTGCAAAATACTGCTCAGGTCCAAATACACAAACAGGCCTATGTATTTTCAGTATCGCTCCACCTTGACGTGGCCAATTCTGGCATCGCTAGGCTTCCTTTCGCAATTGCCTTCTTCCACTATTGGCGCCGTGCTCCCCCTCCACCTTTGGGCAATCTGATCCACAGTTGTTCCCTTGGTCTCGGGCAGAGTGTAGTAGAGGAAGAGGAAGGCGGCCACGCCTCCTGCTGTGAGGGGCAGCACCGCGTAGGAACCTATCCACTCGCTCAGCGGGTGGTATCCCAGGGTGATGACCAGATTGGAAACCCAGTGGGAGCTCCAGGAGATGCCGCCCGTCAGTGCCCGGCTGGTCTGCGGCGCTAGCTCCGCCGGCAGGACGCCTATGACGAAGTCTGGCCCCACGTAGATGCTAAACTGGGCCAGGATCAGACCCAGGGCGGCGAAGAGGGTCGAGAGAGCAGAGACGGGCTCGAATCCGGCCAGGAATAGGCTGGTGGTGGCCGCTATTCCACAGCCCATTCCAAAGAGGTAGACGGGTCGTCGACCGAAGCGATCCATGGCTCGGAAGAAGACGACGCAGGCGCCCATGAAGGCGCTGGGAAACTGCAGGGCCAACACTGTAAATAGGGTGGAGGTTGTCTCAGACTCGGGATTGGTCGACAACTCCCCCTTAGGAATTTCATGGGTGCCGTTGCCAGAGGCTGCACCAGGCAGCTCCCAGAAGTGAGAGAGGATCTGGGTGGAGTACAGATTGGCGATGTCGGTGCCACCGAAAGCAGCGGCTACAGAGGCTGTGGTGCAGAGAATGAGAGGCCATCTGGAATAAAGTCTTGGCATCCAGACTGTTGGTTTCAGTAAATCGTTACAATGAAGAGGGACACGAAAGCAACTCAGTCATCGCGCGGCGCCTCCTGCTGATCGTGTCAATACAATATACATTGCAATGATTGGCTATCATGAACATTGAGTGGACTTGAGCAATAGCTGGAACGATCGTCTTGTTTGTCGATCGATTATCCAAGACTAATTCATCCGCGATATATGCATGTAGTTGTAGTCAAGAGAGTCATGCGAGCCAGTCATCTCACCATCAAGTCAGCCAGCCAGCCAGTCATCATCAGTACCTACGAGGCGTTAGTAGGTACTTGTCTCCAGAGTGCGTATAGAAGATTCTACCCCACCCCCACCTCAAGTGAGGATTCCTCATCATCTGCATGAAGGTAGCATGTCGGTGCTCTGTCCTTGACTGGACTTTGAGCAGCTTCTCCGCCTCATACTCTTCCTTCTGCCTTCTCCAATCGGCCCCATTTCCCTGGTAGAATCTGAAGGCCTTCTCCGCCAGCTCCTGCCTCCCCAGTGTGATGTAGAGGTGCTTGGGCGATCTCTTCAGATAGAGAGAGAAGCAGAGGTGGAGGAGGGCGGGCGCCGCCGGCAGCAGGAAGGAGTAGGACCACAACTGCTCAGTGCCCAGGAGGAACGGGAGGTTGAAGAGTGTGCCGAAGGCGACCAGGAACTGGGGAGTGGCCAGGACGACGGAGCCGAAGAAGGCGGCGTTCTTGTCGGAGGAGCACTCGGCCAGGAAGACGCTCAGCAGCAGGCAGAGGCCGCCGGCGCAGCCCACCAGCAGACGGCCGACTATGAGCAGCTCGAAGCGATTTAGATGGACGGCCACGAACTGGAGAACGGAGCCGCCGATGCAGAACAGGTTGGAGACTACCATCAGGGTGGCGCGCATACCTGGAAATTGTAGACATGATAACTTCACGGGTGGGTTGGATCGATTTTGTGAGAATTGAGAAACGCTTTCTCAATTCAACGACGTTTAGCAAGGAAACGCTGATAGCGTTTCACGCACTGTCTTTGTTATATAAGAACAGTGCAGTAGATCAATGTTGTAGTGCTTGATGTACTTATACCTAGCTCACTTACAATAGGTGTCTTTGGTATTAGGTGGAGTTAGCATTACCGCAAGTGCCACTACCAGCTAGCTTGAGTGCGACGATCTCTGGCATGGAGCGTTGCACGCAACTTTTGAAATATGAACGCTTCATATGCATCAGATCGCCACTGCATTTGCGTGATGAGTCAAAATGCATGAAACAGCCCAGCCGTCTTCTGTACAAAGCAATGGAACCCTTCAATCACGGTCTCTATACCTCTGCGCACTCACCCAGCCAGTCGGCCACGTATCCGAAGGCTAGCGATCCCACTGCGCACCCAATGAGGAAGATGACCGAGGTCAGGGACCAGATCCACACCTCGACTTCCTCGCTCATCGGCTGTCCATAGGAGTCGTTGTAGCTCTTCTTTGTGAACTCTATGACGTGACTGGAGATGGGATTGAGAGCGGCCAACTGCATGTGGGATGACAGGCCGAAGAGGCAGTGAATTAGAGTGGCTAGAAGAATGTTCCCATCTCCCAGAGCCATATTTCCCAGAGAACTGTGGATGGCCGACTTCAGGTGTCTCAGGGTTTCAGGGAAGGTCATTCTGATTTGAGACGTTGCTTCTTCACATGCGCTTCAGGGCGTGACAAGAAAGTGATGTTGCGGGCCTCGTGATGGCCTGATAGGGGGACTTTTTCTGCGCCGGTATATTTATCGCGTCGCCAGTGCAACTACACCCGAGTGGCAATTAAGTCGGTGATAAAAAGTCGGCAGAGACAACGCTCGTGGAAGCGCGCTGACCGGGGTTTTGCGGCTGGTAGTAAGGAAGTAACTGATAACGCCTGACGAGGAATGGCACGGGATGTTAGTGGGCACTGTTTCTTTACACTGCCAGCTGTGGGGACAATGCTTGACAGTACACAGCATTTGCTCTTTATGGGAACAATGGCAAAAAGGTTTCAGTGAATGTTAGTGGTTGATGATGTTTGCAGAGTGTTGGGAGTCTTTGTACCGGATGCCAAGTACCTTTGAAACCAAACGACCTTCCAAGCGTTTGCCGTCTTTATAGTGAACTATTCAAAAGGTGCATTCTTGAGATTCTTCAAATACGCTGCGATGCAAACAATGCCGTTGCATAAGCTGAGACTGCCAAAATAGCTACTTGTTTGGACGGATGCTCATGACTTGTCAAGCGCAGGCTGCGCTCAAGTCTGACCTTCATACAACAATAGGCAACACAAGTCGCTACCTTGCCGGAAATGTTTGCGCGCGTGGCCAAAATGCGCGCGCCTCGTCTGCGATACAGTAGATATGAAAGGCTGATGATAGAACGCCTAGGGAGGCGCATCGTTCGTTTTAACACGTTTGGCGAACTGATACGGTTGCTTAAACTGATGTTGGCTTTGCTCGCTCCTCCGAACTGTTCATCATCCAGGTTCACGGACTTTAAGAGCAATCGTCTGTTGACGAGCTTCTCCCCGAACTTGCGAGGAGAGCTACCGCTCCTCCGAAAGCCCTCTAACGACGCAGACGGACGAACAGTAGGTTGTAGCAGGCGGCCGCGGCACAGGTGACGGCGACTGCATCACAGGAAATAGTGCTTCTGAGATGCTTCGCGCACTTGTTATTGCAGTAATCAACAACGATCAGGCATTACGTCGGGCGCGCCAATTTCGAACCAACGCACCGTCCAGCCGACGATAACAGCCACCATCCCTCAGATGGCTCACTGACGACGCAGTCGGGCGAACAGTAGACTGTAGCAGTGCGCACGTCACTGCGACGATGGTGCACCAAGCTCCGCAGCATACGAAATTGAGCTTCTGAAGTGTTTCGCACACCCTTGATCTTGATGCAATGGCCTACAACAGTGTGGGCGTCTACGTCACTTTTGAATTGCTGAACGCACCATCCAGCCGGCGTTCTCCTAGACCAGCGTCACGCCGCTCGTGTGGTTCATCACCACGAGATAGTTGAACTGCTGTCCAATCTGCGGAGAGACCAGAATCAGCGGCGCTAGGTTCATATGCAAGTCGAGAGAACGTATTACCCAAGATCGCTGTTGCGTGCTGACCACACCACACTTTCACAGCGCCGCGCAACATTTTCGCATTCATTCACGTAACTTTACATTCTTGGGAATTGCGTAGCAGCAAATATTTGTAACTCGCGCGCTACTTAATCAGTCAATACACGCTGGAGAGAATATGAATGCTTTTGCGTGATCTTAATGAATTGGTTTGGCATACCACGTCTTGGTAGTGAATTCACTGCAACACCTTTTCGCGTCCATCAGCGATGTTCCAATCACTTTTAATAGTACAGTAGGCTTACATACCACTTTCAGTTGGACTCTGATTCGGCCCACCACAACCTCTGTAGCTGCAGCTTTCCTCGGCACCGACATCGCCAATCTCTACTCCACCCAGATCCTCTCTCACTTCTGGGAAGTTCCTGGGGCTGCCTCTGGCAATGGCACCCACGAAGTTCCTAAGTGGGAGCTGTCGACCAATCCCGAGTCTGAGACGACCTCCATCCACTCTGTTCACGGCGTTGGCCCTGCAGTTTTCAAGCGCCTTCATGGGGCGCCTGCGTCGCCTTCTTTCGGGCCATAGGCCGGTTGGGTCGACGACCCGTTTGAGGTTGCGGTATAGCGGCCACGGCCACCATGCGTCGAGTCGTACCGTCTCCATTTCCCCATGATCATGACCATGTGTATGTTCCTTCATTCATGTACGATGCATGACCGATTTGGCACTGTTGTTTCGAAATAAAACCACACATCCGGGCAACAAGAAGAGAAACTACGGATGATAATATGTAGCAAGCAGACGCGTTAACTCTCGTCTGTGATACATCTAATGCACGTAAACACATCCCAGAACAGTGGACGACTTCATTGAGATGCGCCTCTCAGATTCAACAACATACACAAGATGGACATCTGTATAGATAGCCAGTAGGGTGGCAGGACCACTGTGTCCTGCTGGGATGGTATCATCGATGAGCTTGCAATGACGTTCTCTGAAACTCTGAGACACCTCAAGTCAACCGCCAAGTTCTCTTGGCTGGGAAATGTGGTCCTTGGAGAGGGAAGCATTCTTCGAGCCACCGATACTCTTATTGTCTATTGGGCAACGGACGAAGACTGCTCTAGTCCTCTACTACTGAAGGTATCTGAATAAGTGCCCCCAAGTTCTGAATGAGTGCCCCCAAAGTCTGAATGAGTGCCCCCAATGTTCTAAGTGCGGCGCCTGTCTAATCACGGTGTGGATGGAGCAGCGGGGCCAAGAATCTCGTCTGTGGGAGTCGTTACACCTTGTTCGTTTTCTATACCTTCAAGAAAGATTTCCTTTGAAATCACTTAGGCTCGCCCTGCGCCCACAGTTCACAAGAGTCAGTCGGCGTCGCAGTCTGGCGGGTCGAACTTAGGCTTAACGCGACCGGTGACCGACTTCAGGGCGCGCGGAGCGCGCCCTGAAGTTAGTGGTCGCGCTAAGCCTCAGCTGAGAATAGTGGAATAGCGGCCACCAGCAGTCTCTTCCTGG
This sequence comes from Linhomoeus sp. GSCO2_2, assembly GCA_030248115.1. NCBI lineage: Eukaryota > Metazoa > Nematoda > Chromadorea > Monhysterida > Linhomoeidae > Linhomoeus > Linhomoeus sp. GSCO2_2. The sequence continues at coordinate 4,950 of JASAMZ010005307.1, read as the reverse complement.
CCGGATTCGAGTCCGTCTCCAGCGTCTCTACTCTCTTCGCCGCCCTGGGTCTGATCCTGGCCCAGTTCAGCATCTACGTGGGGGTCGACTTCGTCAAATGTAGGAGTCCTGCCGGCAGAATTGGCGTCGCAGACCAGCCGGGCGGCATCTCCTGGAGCTCCCATTGGGTCTCCAACCTTGTCGTCACCCTGGGATACCACCCGCTGAGCGAGTGGATCGGCTCCTGCGCGGTGCTGCCCTTCACGACAGGGGGCGTGGCCGCTTCCTCTTTGTCTACCACACTCTGTCAGAGACCAGGGGAACAACGGTGGATCACATAGCCCAGAGGTGCAAGAGGAGCACGGCGCCTGTTGTGGAAGAGGACAATGGAGAGAGGAAGGTTTGCGGCGCCGCCAGAAATGGTCACGTGAAGGTGAAGAGATACTGAAGATGTAGGAGAGTTTGTATATCTAGATAGGGCTTATGCAGCAATGTAGTTAGGTGGTAATGAACCTCCAGCATGATGACTGTACTTACAATGTAGTAGGCGAGGCTGATGTATCTGGACGTGAGTGTTTCCAGTCCTACCTTTTCCGTTGTGCTTCTGACAGGACTGCATGTACTCCTAACGAGGTCCATTGGTATTGGATTATCTGGAGAGGGAGGACGATCGAGGAATGAAGGGTGATACCAAGCAGCCTCCCTGACTCCCGACAGTGATACACTTCTGTGTATTCAATAGCCCATTCAGCGTTGAAGTCACCTTATCGAGAAGTGCTTCACCAGCACATCGCATGGCGCCTGAACACAGACAGCGAGCAGCGTAGAAATATCAACTTCTATGTGAGACACAGTGTTTCGTCGCTTGCCGGCCGCTATATTATCACAGATTTGCCACGAGAGCCTCCCCGCGCAAGGTAAACAAAGAGACGGGTAGGACACTGGGTCGCGGCTCGACTCGAGGTGACACCAGCAACAGCTGTTGAACAACCACTAGTGAATGATAAACTGTCCCCACTGACAAGTGCTACACTGTAAGGCCACAATATGGCCGCGCGCAAGAGGCACGCCAATTCCATCGCCGTCGTTCGGGCGGCGCCTGGAAAAATCGTGCTCGCCTCCCTTGTCCACTGTCTGTTCGGCCTGTCGTCTCACATGCAGCTAGCTACTCTCAATCCCATCTCCACTCACGTGCAGCGGTTCATTCGAGTGTGCCTGGATAGATCCTACGGCGTCCAAGTCGAGGACGATGGAGAGTTGATGACTTGGGTCTGGTCGGGAACTTCTGTGGTCTTCTTGGTCGGCTGCTGCGTCGGCTCCTTCGGATTCGGATACGTGGCCGACTCCCTGGGTTGGTGAGAAATGTTCCCGCATGAATCCTTCATTAAGGGCCGATGACAAGCCGGCAAAATCGCCTTCTTCGCGGCGTATACTGCACCATTCCCCAAGATGCAGTAAATGCTATGTACAAGAGGAATTCATTAGTAACAGATCCGATGCGGATAATGATCTCAGCTTGGAACCGCTGGGCACATCGACAGCCTATCAGATAACACGCTATCAGTATCAGCTGTGTAGCATTCTATGCTTCAGGCCTGCGCGCCACCCTGATGGTGGTCTCGAATCTCCTCTGCATAACCGGGTGCCTTCTTCAATTCGTCGCCGTAGCCGCTGTCGAGCGCATCGAGCTTTTGGCTTGCGGCCGTTTCTTGGTCGGCTGCTCGGGCGGCATGTGCCTCCTGCTGTCCGTCTACCTCGCCGAGTGCTCCTCTGACAAGAACGCCGCCTTCTTCGGCTCTCTCATATTGGGAACTCCGCAGTTCATGGTCGCTCTGGGAACATTCTTCAACCTGCCTTTCCTACTGGGAAGGGCCGACGCGTGGCATTACTCGCTTCTGCTGCCAATTCTGCCGTCGACCATCCACCTTCTGTGGGCGTTCTACATGAGACGCTCCCCCAAGCACCTCTACATCACGCTGGACGAGAAGGAGGAGGCGGAGCGCGCCTTTCGGTTTTACCAGGGGACGAGAGGCGACTGGCAGTCCCAGGTGGACGAGTACGAAGCTGAGAAGCACTTGAGGGTCAGCTGGGCCAAACACGCGTCCTTCTGGCAGATCCTGACGAACAGACACTTGAGGTGGGTTTAGCCAGACGAAGGATAATGATAGGACACTACCTACATCTAATGGACAAGTATTAGTCTACTATGTACTACGTCGCCTACTGAGACCCGACTGAAACATTCTTTCTCGATACCTGTTCAAGCCTGTGTTGTCGGTCGCATGGCCTTGTCATTCCGTTATCTCAGGTGGCCGCTCATCCTGTGCACCGTCGCCGCCGCGGCAGCGGCCTTCGGCGGCACCGACATCGCCAACCTCTACTCGAAGGAGCTGCTAAACACCAGCGCCGTCTTCCCTTCCGCCGAGGACGACGACGTCGCCTCCGCCTATTTCACCGTCTTCTGCCTCCAGATCCCCTCGGCCTTCATCAGCGCCTTCGTCGTCTTCTACAGGGCCATGGACCGATTTGGCAGAAGGCCCGTCTACCTCCTGGGCGTCTGCTGCGGCGTCGCCGCCACCTTCAGCCTCTTCCTCAGCGGCTTCTTTGAGGAGACGTCCATTCTGAACACCGTCCTCTGCGCTGTGGGTTTGGTCCTAGCCCAGTTCAGCATCTACGTGGGACCGGACTTCGTGATCGGCGTCCTGCCATCCGAGTTGGCCCCTCAGAACAGTCGAGCGCTGACGGGCGGCCTGTCGTGGACGGCCCACTGGGTCTCCAACCTGGTCATCACGCTGGGCTTCCCGCCGCTGGAGAACCTCCTGGGGGCGCAGAGGCACTTCGCCATTCTGCCGCTGACCTTCGGAGGCGTGTCGGCCTTCGTCTTCCTCTACTACAAGCTGCCCGAAAGCAGGGGACGCACTGTGGAAGAGCTGTGCAGCAACTGGCTCGATGGCGGCAACGATGGAATGGGGGACGTGGCCGATTCACAGAAGAGACTGATTCGATTCGGCTCCTTCCAATTGGAGGAGATGCCGCAGAGATGGGGCAGCGTTGCAGGCTGCGACTTCGGAGACGCCGGCGATAGTGAGATGGTCCTAGTTGAGAAGGGCTTCCGCTCGTCCACTTTGTAACTCATGGATGGCGAACTTCATCCGCTCATTGCTGAACGTAACTCGACCATTCTGTTATGTTAAGCGTAGCAACTGAGCTCTATAGGTGATGGTCAAACGATGCGATCTACTTCAAGACGACAGCGACGTCACTGTGCCGCTCAACTTCCAGTACGCGTCCCACAAGGAGGCGATACGATCTTCTTCAGGCAGGATCTCAACTGCGTAGAGAAAGCCACCAACAGCCAGGGGTTGGCCGCCGTGAACACGCCGCGCGTAGCCACAAACAATGTAGTGATCGGTCCGTGGGCTAGCTCCTCGCTGATTCCCAGCAGTTCCCAGCTGACCATGGCAGCTCTCACAGCGCTGTCGGCGATCATCAGAGCTGCGAGAATCACGCCGCAAATGAGTGTCTTCGTCTCAGCAGTCTCTGTGGTGCTGGCTCCTCCCAGAGTTGGGCCAGTCGCGCTACGCCCAGCGCCGTTTAGGACCACCACTGTTTCGCGACGCTGCCTTCTTCTTTTGAGGCAAACGAAAGCGATAGCATAGCCAAGTATGACGAGAAGGCAGCAGACGAGCGAGTAAGCAGGATAGGCGATCTCGTCCGTGATCTTGTAGAAAGCGGGGTGCTTATACACTATTTCAGTGCCGTTTCTGGTGTAGGTCGCGAAGAACAGCACTGGAAGGCCCCTTGCCGCAGCTGCTGTCCACATGAAGTAGACGGAAGCTGAATGTGATGCAGACGTCCAAATCTGAAGAAAGAAGAAGTTTGAAACGTCCAATGGGAGTGCAACCACAACAGCATCCTAACGAAGCGACTCTGCTACATCTACTCATGCATGGCATGGTGAAACAGCTCGAGTAAAGGAGCTCAGTACCAGAGGATACTTCCTTGGATACAGCACCGCCAGACAGCGATTGATGGCGATCAATGTAATTCCCGCTAGCTGGCCGACTATGCAACTGTGCGCCAGAAAGATGCCAAGCACGCCGGCCTTCGCGTCTATGATTTGCACAATGTCAGGCCTGAAATAAGGCTTCTTGTTTCTGTGGACTGCGTGCCAATTCAAATTCAAATTCAGCAAATTCCGGCGCGCTAACCTGGAGAGCTGCAACGCATTCACCAGCAGCACTTGCCCGAGTCTCACATAGGCGACGCAGTCGAACAGGCCGACATGAAAGAATAGGCGGTAAACTGGGGCTTTCAAATTCGTTCGCCTGCGCACGTGGAGCAGGAGCAGCACCGTGACATAGAGTGGCAGCGTGACCACGGCGACGACCACGCTCAGCAGGCCGGCCAGTTCGGCCACGACTCGCCACCAGAGCATGTTCGAGCCTCGATGTTCCCCACTTTCGTCGCCGACTCGAACTTGAAGCGAACGCTTCAACTCCAAGCTGATAGATACACCGCGAGCCGATTTGCAGTGGATTAGAGCTCTTATGCTGTACAAACATCACATTTGGTCCACCGCCAACGATAAAAGCCTTCATCTTGCGTCGCGTATGTACGTAGGTCGTTCACGGTGTCCGTCCGTCCATCTGTGGCTTTCGCGATATTCGTGTCTCGAGAACTTTTGCCTACCTTGTTGGAGTGCTAGAGTTCCAGCGTGAATGGAGGCAATGTTACGTACTATGTTACGTTCCTACAGTCAAGGCGTTTCGCAATAGATATATCCCGAGGAGCTAAAGTTAAAGATATTGACTTGGTGATAGTCGATGGCCCGTCTCATTGAACACGCTAGCACAGCTTAGTAGCAAGTAATCGTAACGATGCAACGCAGTACAAAAGAAAGCGACGTGGTTGTATCGCTTCAACTTCCAACTTGCAGCCCACAAGGACACGACAGGGTCTTCTTCAAAC
>JASAMZ010005305.1:0-27768 GCA_030248115.1 Linhomoeus sp. GSCO2_2 | reverse complement strand
ACCAGGACGTCGTGGCGAGAACTTATAATTCTAGCGAGCAAGGCAGCTCACTGCCGCTACAACAACCTTTCTACAGAGACACAACACTCTGTCACTATTAGCTATGAGCCGCCACGGCAAACATATACCAAACCACCAGAGGAGGAGGCGATCCAGAATTCAAACCTCCATCGTGCACAAAGGTCACGCCAACACGGAACTGCGCTGCAACCGCAACGGCGATCTCAAAGTCGCAAGGTTTCAGCGAAACGAAAACTGGACAAGTTCGGCCATACTGTGGAATTCACGTTACAGAGGGAGTGAGTCTTTAATACCCAGAAACAGAGGACCTTACTGGGTTATTTAAACTATTAAGATAGGATATCATTAGGTTATTTATTAGAAGACACAGTTTCAATGCACGCCTGCTTGGGCGGCCAATTCCACAAAGCTCAGGACGGACTCTCACTTTCGCCTGATGCATCTACAGAGATATCAACGCCAGCAGATATCTATGTGGCATGTTACAAAAATCTTTGGCTTCACATACAGCAGCACATGAATCAAACCAAGCACGTCACAAACACGATCGCCGAAGTGCCAGCGTCGAATCTGATGGGAAAACTGGGCCAGGGCTTCAACATCGCCATGCATGGCTTGAACGGCGGCCGCATCAACATCGGTTCTCGCGAACTATCGGCGTTCTTTCACCACATCGAGCGTTGTCTGCCATTACTGTCGTCATGTTCCAGCCTCTTGTTCACTGGGGGCAGCGCAGGCGAGCGTGGAGTTGGCCTACGACTACATGCTGAGTCGGAAGCAGTTCGGCCGTCCCATCGGCGACTTCCAGTGGAACCAGTTCAAGCTGGCCGAGATGGCCACCAAGGTCGTCACCTCCCGACTCATGGTGCGCGAGGCGGCCAGGGCTCTCAGCGAGAAGCGCCCCGACACCGTGCCCCTGTGCAGCATGGCCAAACTGCACGCCACCGACAACTGCTTTGAGGTCGAGGTCTTGCTTCGATTGAAACGGCTCGAACAAACGGAATGCCCCTTATTCACGGTTGCCTTCGCGCAGACCGGAACAAAACTACCGTAACCTCCGTCATGAAAGTCAGGCACTATCCTTCCTAGACTACAATGTCGGACTCGCGACGTAACAACGTTCAACATAAGAACACGAGAATGGAGCGAATCGGATTGTCAACAGGGCTTGCTTGCTTTCTTTCGTCCTACAGAAGCGCAACTCACCAAGAACAAGCAGTATCGTAACATCTTCTTTAGAGCTGAGACTTAGACGCTTAGACAAAGCAGTTATTGCACTGAAAATGGAAGACGACAGCCCCGTTGTAGCAAAGTTTCTGCTTTCGCGCATAACCGCTGTATACTCCAAACTTTTTGTGGAGTATAAAAATTTTTGCCTGTAGTGCTATTTATTACAATTACTCACTGTTAGGTGTTACAAATTAGGAGATTTTGCCTGCGGCGCTTACATGCAGGTTTTTTCCATTCCTCAAATAAAGGCGAGATGTTGCATATTCTGTTTGATTTTGTTGATTTTTATGTGCCACTATTTGACTTGCCCCTAAGATTTTCAAAATGCCCCTAGAATTCTGTGTTAAGGGCACCACACGCATCTAGACCACCGACGAAAACAAGGGAAACGTGCAGGAGACCCTGCAGTGAAGCACTCCGACCAGAACGGGAGAAAGCAGACCGCCACTCACTTATCATGAGAAATAAGGCCGATTTCCGCACAAAGATTCTCCACAAATTTCGCCGGCTCGCGAGTTTCAGAGTACGCATATTCCCTCCACCTACAAGGACCGGCGCGCAGCTGAACTCCACCGAAATCCTGTAGACCAGGCCGAATTGAGCTCAAAATGCGCCATTTCGCTTCGACGACCAGTAGCCGGCAGCTAATATTCGGGGCTGCGCCAATCGCAGACTCGCCTTGCCATTTTCGACGGGATAATAGACAATTCATGCGCAATTGCTCACTTTACCACGCCGTCTTTTCGCACTGCATTTCCTTCAATTGTGAAGTTTGAATGCGCGCGCAAATTTGAGTTGCAACATAGTTTGAGGAGAGTACGGTAAAAGTTGCATTCAAATTTGAATTTCGGCATTAGGAAAGTGGCTGTTTGAAGGCAAAATCGACACAGTATGGAGAAACCAATAGCGAATCCGCGTTCCTCACCGCAAAATACCCTAGAATCGACATTTCAAACCAACAATCACCTCACTATGAGTTTCGTAAATGCAGGAAGATGATGTGATTGAACGGCTCCCGAGGAAGGTTCGACCATGCAGCAACAAGCGCGAGAACAATTTACCGCCGGCTTTTGAACACGCCATGATGTTCCCAGTCACGTGCGTATTCTGGTTTTGGAACGGAATCTCAAAACACCCTTAGGAAATGAATTCTACAGAACCGGTTTATTTCCACAGCACGTGTGTGTAGCGACCGGTGTTCGTTCCGTTTACGAGTGCGTACCTACATCCCAACAAGCGGCACTATCGTTGCCTTGCGGAGTTGGCAGTGGCGGCTATTAGTATTCCACGACCCAACGACCCACGACCCAATCAACGACCCACGACCCAATCCACGACCCAAATCAGAACTAGTTGAACGCTGAAGGAGACCTTCAGGGTGGCACTCCGCTTGTTTCGAAGCAAATCAGACTGTTCGCGTCTCACCACTCGGTGATAATCCTTCACGGAAACGCCAGACTCGTGTTCAGTGTCGCCGACAATGTTCGAACAAGTTCGGACGTGTTTGAACGTGTTTGGACAAGATTGAACATGTTTGGACATATGTGTACAAGTTTGAACATGTTCGGTCAAGTTTGGGCATGTCTGGGGCGTGTTCTGACGCCCAAAGCAGGCTAAATAAAACTCAAATCGAAAAATAAACGCTGGATTCGCGTTCAGCACTGCCGAATACCCCAGAAACAGCTGTCAATTCAGTTTTGAAAATTCGACCCTGGGACCCAATTTTTGGTCGGCCCGGCGCCGAAATCAGCGTAACGACTTCCAAAATCGCAAAACAAACACTGGATTCGTGTTCAGTGTTGTCAAAAACCCCCGAAACAACTTTTAACTCAATTTCGAAAATTTGACCCCGGGATTCAAAAATTCGGCATGGCCGGGGTACGGCAGCTCAAAATAGTCAAGACACTTTGTCTAGACCAACTTTTGACGTAGAACACGTTGCGATTGCCAATTTGCCGCTAAAGGCACGCTTTCCAGGCAAAATCTCCACCCAAAGTCGAAAATCCGAAATTTCCGCTCGAGACCCGACACTTTTGGCACCGCGTATCTGAAGAACGGCACAAGCAATTTCAGCGGTTATGGTCTCAAACGAAAGGCAATGCAATGTTCTCGGACAAGTTAAAACTTGGCGAGGATTCACCGTCGCAAACTCAAGTTATGATTTTTTAAAGGTTGGAAAAAAATTCAAAATTTCGAATTTCTACCGTACTCCCGCGTCGGACCACCTAGGGAGCCCGTTCCGGTTTTGCTCTGAAGAGCATCCAAGGGTCTACAACATATCCAAAAATCACTAAAATCGGACCACTTTTGCGACAGTTATGGGCTATTGTTTTTTTTTTACTTAGCAAAAATTTGAATTTTCAAATTTTCGCAAAATTCTTCCACCACCGGAATTTTCTAGTTTCTTGTCCAGGCTGCGCGTCGACTCAACCTATCTAACGCAAAAAACCGCTTGGCGATCCGATTAGTGTAGCGCGAGAAAGCTTGGTAAGATGATTCTGTTCAATCCGACGCCCCCTATAGCACTCCTGCTTTTGCAAAGCGGAGTGCCAAAAAGCGCATTGCGACTTGGGACGACCCATCGTATGACTATTCTTGGTAGACAGAGACGACAAAAACTGCAAATGACAGACGCAGCGAATTTGGGTTGCACCATGGGTTTCTGGGGTGCAGATTATAATCTGGCATTGGTTTAGCATGTTGATGTTGTTTGCTGTTAATTTTTATGAAATCCCCTGATTTTTGGATTTTTACAAGTAAAAAAATAATCAGGCCATAACTTTCGCAAAAGTGGACCGATCTTGGCGATTTTTGGACATGTTGTAGTCCTTCAGATGCTCTACGAAGCGGTACTTGAATGGGCCCCCTAGGTGGTGCGCCGCGGGAGTACGGTGGAAAATTTAAATCTCCAAGAAAAGTGGCCCTTAAAACACCATAACTCGAGTTTGCGACAGTGGATCCTCACCAATTTTTACTCTGACTTGGAGACTTGTATGGCCTTTCGAACGAGACAAAACCGCCGAGATTGCTTTTGTCGTTTTGGAGATCCGCGGTGGCAAAGGTGCTGGATCCCGGGTGGAAAATTGGGATTTTCGACTTTGGGAAGAATTTCGGGCTGGAATCAAAGAAATCACTCCTTTAGCTGTAAATTGACTGGTGCAACGTATGTTTTCGACGTATGTTTGCAACGACGTCGAAAGTTGGTCTAGACGATGTCTTCTTGACTGTGTCTTGACAATTTTGAGGTGTCATACCCTGGTCGCGGGGTCAAATTTTCGAAATTGAATTTTTGTTTGTTTTGCGATTTTGGACGCAGCTACCCTGATATCGGCACCCGGCCAGCCAAAAATTAAGTCCCTGGGTCGAATTTTCAAATTGCGTTGACAGCTGTGTCTGGGCATTCTGATGCCGCAGGAAACGAATCCGGCGTTTGTTGGCTGAGTTACAGTTCATTTAGCCTGATTTTGGCCAAAAATTTACCTTCTGGAAGTTGTTCGAGTTACGCAGATTTGAATTTGGATTTACCATATCAAACATCGCGCACTGATCCAATTTCAAACTTTCTACACTAAAGAATTTGGGAACGAGCCAAAGAGTGGGAACAATTTTGGAACTCAACTTTGGCCCTTTCGACCAAATCCTCAACTCAAATCACAGCAAAAGTATCCTTCACCAGGTTGACGAGCAATTGCACCTATGTCAAAATAGTTTATAATCAGTGCACAGAATGCAAAAATAAGGCACCGAAGGGAAGAATATTGCATTTCTTAACAGAAACACGTCCACCATCAAATTCTACGCACTTGGCGCAATTTTCAGTCATCTACACGAGAAATTCCGTAATTCTCAGCCGCAGTTGCCGTTTAACCTTTCTGCCGTCTCTGTCTACTCGGAATAGTCATACGGTAGGCCGTCTCAAGTCGCAATGCGCTTTTTCCGATTTGGGTCGTGGTTTGGGGCGTGGTTTGGGTCGTGGGTCGTGGATTGGGTCGTGGGTCGTTGGGTCGTGGAATACTAATAGCCGCAGTGGCGCAACGCAACCAGCCTCTTTCAATTTATAGGCGCAGCGCTGATTTGAAACGGTGGAGTTTTGAAACTCCCCCGTTGCAGCCATGGCGTGTATACGGTATATATTTGGGTGCATAGTACTGTACTGTGGACTCTCAACAATTTATCGAAAAGTCGCGTCGAAATGGGGAACAGCTAATGGACGTCAGTGGAGTCGGGCTAACGGACGACTCAATCGAAGACTCTGGAACGGCACTGTCCATACAATAGATGTCGTCCTCCACATCTGTCTCGTCTCGTGTGAAGCGCGAGCCATTCAGTAGATCACCTCAGCGCAAATCGGCCAGAAGCATCGAGTCCAGGCCGGTCAAGAAGGAACCCGAGTCGAGCCGAAATGGGCGGAAGAAAGGTCGGAAGGAGAAGAAGAAAGGGTCGGACGAAAGGCGGCGCAGAAAGATGAAGAAGAGCAAGAAATCAAGCCGCCATGGGCGGTCGAGCAGTGACCAGTCCGGCAGCGACGACGACGCCACCGAGTCCGAAGACGACGAAGTGGACGAGCAGGAGTTGCAGCGTCGCCTGTTGATGGAGAGGGAGCGCAAAGCGCTGCAGAAGCGCCTGCAGAAGGAGAAGATGAAGGAGCTGGAGACGCCAGAGGAGAAGCGCGCCCGCCGCCTGGCCAAGAAGCTGGCGAAGGAGCAGAAGGTGAAGGACGAGCTGGGCTGGGGCAAGGAGACGCTGGGCTACACCAACGTCGACAATCCCTTCGGCGACACGAAGTTGACGGAGACCTTCGTCTGGTCCAAGAAGCTCAAGAAGGAGGGCCAGGACGACACCACCGCCACTGACCTGGAGAAGCAGATGCGCCTGCGCATCGAGCAGAACAAGGAGGAGCTGGAGCGGATGAAGAGGGCGCGCGAGCAGCGAGAAAGGGAGCGCGACGAGGTGGAGCGTCTGGCTCGGGAGCAGGAGCTGCTCCAGCATCGCGAGTGGGAGAAACAAGAGGACAAATTCCACCTGGAGCAGGCCAAACAGCGTTCGCGCATTCGGATCGGCGAGAGGCGCGCCAAGGCCATCGACCTGCTGGCCAGCTACATAGAAGCGGAGCAGACGGCTGACGACTACGACGATGACAGACTCGAGATCGAGATGAGAGAGCCTTGGAAGTATCTGACGGGCATGACGCAGCGCGACCTCGAGGACTTGCTCTACGATATCCAGGTTCGCGTCCTCAGTTGCACTGTGGTTCCGTTTGCAGCTTAGGAACCAGGCGTAGTGTTATCTCCACATTGTAGACTTACCGACGTCTCGAAGGCGACGCCAACTCCGGGTTTTGGAGAGACTGTGCTACGATCGCAGAGGAGGAACTGCACAAGCTGCGCCGCATGGACCCTTCCAGCGCCGAATACATTGGCGCGGCCGAGAGACGGCGCGAAGGCATCCACGGTTCGGTGAAGCGGGACATCGCTCGGATTCTCAGGGTGAGTTTCTTGGACTTGAATTTGCTGGCAGTGAATGATAGACCTCTGACTCTATAGTCTGTTCAAGAAAGGCAGAGACTGAAGGTTATTTGAGTCTGCAGACTTAGTGCTTCGGGAAACCCAAATGATTTATGCATCGTTGGATACCCCTGTCGGAGTGTGCTGGCGCGGTGCGTGTTTTGCCATAATCACGCAACACGCACTGGTTTTGGGCGCACATGAAAAATTCGAGGTTTTGTACAGGGTGGGCGATTTTGATAATTTTTACACCAGTTATACCCCAAGGTGTCCTGATATCACATCTCAAATTTCAGCAAAATCGGTCCACCACAGCGTTAGTTATGGCCTGCCGCGTACACCCTACTTTGGCCCAAAATCGCCGAAATCGGCCAACAAGCTGTTTTAAAAAAGTTGAGTTGTTTTATTAATACAGAGTGGTTTGTGAGTGTTTTAAAGTGGAAGAGTAAAAGAGTGAATACTTTTGTAAAGTATTTCGAAGGCCTTTCCGATATGACGCGCGCCCGCCCGGAGTCCACTATTCATGCGCTACTTCTGACACGCTCCTTTCTGAGGGGTTCTTGCAGGGCAACATTGGGATCGCCCGGGATTAATTTTTTTAGCAGACAAAGGTGTTCGTAAGACAAGGGTTCAAAAAAACAAAAGTATTTAGGAATTATCATTCAACAACTCCCTCTACGTAAGCTTTCAAACGGTCGAACGAATGTCACTCTACAACGTAAGACGAGCGAGTTAGGGCCGATTTGCTGTTTGAACATTTGAGTTACTGTAGCTCGCTAAATTCAAAGTTTCGAATCTCGACTTCTCTTAACGGAATGATTAGTGTGACGAAACCTATTCAACAAACTCAAGATCGTCTCTCTACGACGGAAGACGAGCGAGTTAGAGAAGTTTTGCGTTTTAAACTTTTGGGTTACTGTAGCTCGCGATATTCAAACTTTTGAGTTTCGACCAATAGAAGAACAAATGATCAGTGGGTCAAGAGCTATCCAACCAACCCAAGATCATCTCCCTACGACGCACGCTGAGCGAGTTAGAGCGATTTTTGCGTTAAAAACGCGAAAATGTCATTTTTCGTGGTGCGTGTTTGCGCAATTAACAAATTTTTCATGCCAGGTGAAAGAGCACGTCGAGACCTTTTAGTTGACCTATCGCACAGCGCTCTACGACGCAAGACGAGCGTGTTAAACCCGTTTTGCGTTTTGGACCTTCAGGTTACTGTAGCGCGCGCAATTCAAAATTTTGAATTTCGACTTCTCGTAACGGAAGTATCAGTGTGCCGAAACCTATTCAACGAACTCAAGATCGACTCTCTATGACGGAAGACGAGCGAGTTAGATGAGTTTTGCGTTTTAAACCTTTGGGTTACTGTAGCTCCCGAAATTCAAACTTTTGAGTTTCGTCCAATAGAAGAACAAATGATCAGTGAGTCGAGAGCTGTCCAACCAACCCAAGATCATCTCCCTACGACGCACGCTGAGCGAGTTGGAGCGATTTTTGCGTTAAAAACGCGAGAATGTCGCTTTTCGTTGTGCGTGTTTGCGTAATTAAGAAAAATTTTAATGCCAAGTGAAAGAGCACGTCGAGACCTTTTAGTTGACCTATAGCACGCCGCTCTACGACGTAAGACGAGCGCGTTAGAGCCGTTTTCCGTTTTGACCTTCAGGTTACTGTAACTCGCGAATTTCAAACTTTTGAATTTTAAAACCTCTTAGCTGAATGATCAGTGAGTCGACATCTATCCATAAAGCCCAAGATCTCCTTCCTACGACGTTCCAACGCCGAGATATGAGAGCGTGACGAACGAACGAACGGACGAACGCACGCACGAAAAGCTCTCGTAGGGGTTCGCCCGGCTGAGGCCGGGCGAAAAAAGGGTGCACTTTTTTAATAACTCAAGAAAGAAACGGCCAAATTTCTTCAAACTTTCTGTGTGTTAACTAGAATCAATTGTCTACACAATGGAACAAACCCCATCTTATTCGGTTGCGGCACGCTCGAATGCGACTCAATCAAAGAGACCCTACTTTTGGCCGAAACGACGCTTTTCGGCCAGCTGGGCGGCCTCGATGCGCAAACGAGCTGAAAAGCGTCGTTTCGGCCAAAAGTAGGGTCTCTGATTGAGTCGCATTCCAGCGTGTCGCAACCGAATAAGATGGGGTTTGTTCCATTGTGTAGACAATTGATTCTAGTTAACACACAGAAAGTTTGAAGAAATTTGGCCGTTTCTTTCTTGAGTTATTAAAAAAGTGCACCCTTTTTGGCCGATTTCGGCGATTTTGGCCATTTTGGGCCAAAGTAGGGTGTCGCAGGCCATAACTAACGCTGTGGTGAACCGATTTTACTGAAATTTGAGATGTGATATCAGGACACCTTGGGGTATAACTGGTGTAAAAATTATCAGAATCGCCCACCCTGTACAAAACCTCGAATTTTTCATGTGCGCCCCAAACCAGTGCGTGTTGCGTGATTATGGCAAAACACGCACCGCGCCAACACACTCCGACAGGGGTATCCAACGATGCATAAATCATTTGGGTTTCCCGAAGCACTAAGTCTGCAGACTCAAATAACCTTCAGTCTCTGCCTTTCTTGAACAGACTTTAGTCAGCTTCTGTTTCCAGGGCAAGACGCACCAGGAGCTGGCGCTGCTGGAGACGGAGATGCTGCGCAAGGTGAAGGGCGGCGGGGAGGGCGTCGACGTCGGCTACTGGGAGTCACTTCTGGGCCACCTCAAGGCCTATATGGCCAGGGCCAGGCTGCGCGAGCGCCACCTGGAGACGCTGCAGAAGAAACTGGAGAAGTTGCGCGTTCTGCAGCAGCTCAAGGTCGAAGGGGAAGGCGAAGAAGACGATGATGAGAGGCAGAGGGGCGCCGCCGCCGGCGCAGTCGCCCTCGATCTGGACGCTTCCGGCAAACTTGATTGGGAGTGAGTACCTGTGCGAAATGGGACGAAGAATTGTGTTCATAGTGTTCAGCAGTATGCAGTAGCTCGAGGGGAGTGTAGTGGATTCTGTTGTCTTGTCTCGGCTGCTGTCAGCCACTGTGTGACTCACTGAGATGCCTGTCACATTTTGCAGCAAGATGGAGCAGGCGGAGAAGGAGGAGCGCGTGGACGAGATGTACCTGGCGGGCAGCTACAGTCCCACCTATCTTCAAGAGTCCTCTCTGGACCCTGGGACGGAAATCGTTGACGAGGCGGACGATCAGAACCGCACGAAGTTCAGTCGCGACCAGTACCGCGTCAGCGGCGTCTCAACTGTGGGTTTCGTGGATCTACCGTAAACCTCTCCAATAAGCGCCACTTTGAACATTGCCATCCTGTATAACAAAGCGTTTGGTGTTCAGTCGCAGAAGGACTTGGCGTTCGAGCGCGAGGCTCGCAAGGGTATGGGCAAGGACGAGAACCAGTTCTCGGTGGAAGCGCCGCTCGACCACCAGCACTACCTCTGGTCCGACCGCTATCGACCCAGGAAGCCACGATACTTCAACCGCGTCCACACGGTGCGTTGATTTGCCATGGATTGATCGGACCCACTACATAATGACAACTCGGCGTGTACTCTGTTCAGGGCTTCGAGTGGAACAAGTACAACCAGACCCACTACGACCTGGACAACCCGCCTCCAAAGATCGTGCAGGGATACCGATTCAACGTTCGTCTTGTCTCATGCTGTATTTGTGAATGTAGCGGCTCTAGCTAACGCGTCCTGTCCAATTCAGATCTTCTACCCTGATTTGCTGGACCCCAACACGGCGCCCGTGTTCACGCTGACCCAGTGCGACGACCCAGACTTCGCCGTGCTCAAGATTACGGCCGGCCCGCCCTACGAGGTGCGCTCCTGCTACACAGTTCTCTGCATGGCAGTGTTATTGTCAACTGTCACTATCATTATTCGCGCTCTGTTTCTGTCAGGACATCGCCTTCAAGATCGTCAATCGCGAGTGGGAGGTGTCGACCAAGAAGGGCTACCGGTGCCAGTTCCAGAACGGCATCTTCCAGCTCTGGTTCCACTTCAAGAAATATCGATACAGGCGATAAACACTGACTGCGCAGTGCGCGCGCCGCGCTTCACTGGTTAGTGGACAAAACGCCTGTGGTCTCGTCCCGCGTGTTTGTTCGCATGCGTCAATGACACTCGGGTAGTGTAATTTCTCCTCGAATCCCCCAAAACGTGGTCAGGTAAGTACTGCGAGCGCCCAGTGGACACGCGCTCCTCTAGGTAAAGTGTACATTCTCTGTTGCTGTGCGGGAAACACATCGGATGGGCCTGCCACCTTATCCACGAGTATTGCTCTATGGCAGAGACTGAGCTGACTTTGGCAGTGCTGATTCTGGCGGCCACTTGTCTGCGTGGGTTTTCCCAGTTTTTCCTTTGACGTGACCTCTGAGATGAAGGTGAAGATGAGTCCACTGTAGGAGTCGGCGACGCGCGCAGCTTCCCTTGGTTCAGTCGTCCCGGCGGCGGCGACAGTCTCTATCAGTTCAACTATGGGCAGCTGTCCTGGAGTGGGGCGCGCGAGAAGTGCCTGTCGAGAGGGGCCGATTTAGTCGTCGTCGAGACTCGAGAGGAGCTCGTCTGGCTTCTGGGCCACTTCAGCCTTTTGGGAGGTGGTCTCTCGCTCGATAGGCAGCTCTTCGTAGGCCTGCGCAATCTGGCGCCCGTTCCTGGGGGCGCGGGCGACTGGCGCTGGCTGGGAAGCGACTTCGATCGCCCTTTGAACACGAGCTTCCTCGACTGGCTGCCCAGCGAGCCTTCCAACGCTGGCGGCCTGGAGAACTGCGCCTATGTGTCAGTTAGAGAGCGCCGACTCGACGACTGCTACTGCGACGCAATCGTCAACTCGCGCCTCACCGTGAGGTACGTGTGCGAAGCGTCGCGCAAACAGCTGCTGGGCGAGGGCGCCAGACGGCGAGGACCCTGTGACGCCCGCTGGAGGCGCTTCGACGACGCCTGCTACCGCTTCGCCCCTCGGGCCCTCGACTGGAACCGAGCCAAGTTCTACTGTCAGGTCACCTGGGACGCCCAACTGGTCAAAGTAAGTGGGAACGGTTGCAGGCAGCTTCTCTTGCGATAGATTACGGTACTGCCTACTGTCACGGGCTTTCAGGCGGACTCGCCGGAGAAGCGCCAGTTCCTCAGGAGCCTCTACTCGTTCAGCAGGTTCGAGTCGCAGGATGAAGTCTCGGGTAGAGCGGCACAGGGCGAGTTCTGGCTCGGCGCTACCGATCAAGGACACGAAGTCAGCACCAAACACTGATCTTCTTCTTACTATATGTGCCTGCTGCTGGATTGTAGTACTGCGTACAGTGTCGTATTCTGCATGATCTGAACTTCACAATCGCTTCCTTGTATCTACAGGGCGTCTGGGAGTGGGTGGACAAGAGCACGCTGTCCCGTCCCGTGTGGCAGCCGGCCGTGCGTCCCTACTTCTACCAGCAGCCGGACGGCGGCGTCCAGGCCAACTGTCTCGCGTTGACCGTCTACGGCCTCTTCCAGGACATCTGCTGCGACTGCGAGCACAGCCGACTCAGATTCCCCTGTCAGAGACCCATCAATCCATCTGATAATGACGAGTAGAGTTTGTAGGGAGTGACGCGAATGTAGGGGATCGTCTATTGTCGACAAATGTTTCATTCACATACCCCTACCTCACATACCGTACGTCTCTCTTGGAGAGCTGTTACGGACTGTCTATAATGAGTTGACAGCGTTTCTTTGGCTGGCCTGCATAGGTGATGAAGTCGCATGCTGTTGGCAGAGCCGCTGACGCACCAAAGGCATACTTCGTACGCCCTAGCAATTGGTACACGTTCCGTTTGTCTTCTAGGCGACTGAGGCGCATACGGGCGCTGGAATAAACCTGTTCTTCCCTTGTTCTCCCTCTTGCAAGTTCGCTGTCGCAAAGTCTACCTTTTGTCAGTGTGACTGAACACGGCTCTGTACTACGCGCGCTGCGCCTCTCTTCAGGGACCCCCGATCTCAGACTCCTTTAGGGTCACGAGAAGCATTTAGATAGCGTACAAACAAAATAAACATACAAATCGCAGCATAATGACTTCTCCATCGGGTGGGAGGAAGAGCGAAAGCGGCGGCGAGGACCGTACGGTCTTCGAGCACTTCTGGCAGGGCTACTCCAATGAAGTGAGCGCTAAGTCGATGCTGCTCAACAAGGACGCCGACGCCATCAAGGACAGCGACCGCGACGACGCCCTCGCCTTCCTGCCCCAGTTGGAGGGCAAGCGCGTCCTGGAGCTGGGCGCCGGCATCGGGTGAGCGATTTGGACTCGCTACAAATATTTGAATACCGTGCCCGTATGCCCTATGTACATGCGTGGAAGCTGTTGTATAGCTGCTCGCCTCACATCCTCTGGTGACTCGTCGACAGTAGTGGTACCGTTCGCCAAATCTGTGTGAAAACGTAGGGTGGAAAAGAAACGTTCAATTGACACGCAGTGGACGGGTGGGAGTTTCTTGTGTAACTGTAGGTTGGCACCTGTTACGCACGCCCTTCTCCCAGGTTGTTAACAAAAGGTTGTTACCGTGTGCAGGCGGTTCACGGGTCCTCTGGCGTCGACGGGGGCGTCCCGAGTGCTGGCGACGGACTTCATCGACTCCTTCCTGCAGAAGAACAAGGAGGTCAACGGCCACTTAGCCAACGTCGAACTCCAACTGGTCGACGCCACGGGGGTGGACCACCAACCCAACAGGTGCTACACAGTGCTAATGTAAACAATACTGCGGAACGATGAGTATGTTGTCTATTTTGCTCCACAGCTGGGACTTCGTGTTCACCAACTGGCTGTTGATGTACCTGACGGATGAGGAGACTGTGAGCCTGTCGATGGACGTGCTCAAGTGGCTCAGCCCGGGCGGGCACGTCCACATTCGCGAGTCGTGCAGCGAGCCCTCGGGTGGGAGCTGAGCTGGCACAGGACCCCTGCAGGTCATTTTTGACGACCGAACAAGTCACTTTGTAACCTTCAGGCGGCAAGTCCAATGCCTCGAGCATGCACAAGTCGGACGCGCCCAACCCCACCCACTATCGGCACAGCAGCGTCTACCAGCGCCTCTTCGAGTCAGTGCGATGGGTGGACGGGACGGATGGGCGCCTGTATCGCTTCCGCGTCCTCTGGGCCAGGCCCATCCCCACCTACGTGCACGTCTACAAGAACTGGCGCCAGGTCCACTGGCTGCTCCAGAAGGAGCCTGCGCCAGACCAAAATAAGAGCGCTAGTACTATGGTAGGGGACCTAACGCCGAAGCTAGAGGGCGAGTGGCTGCAGCGACAGATGGCCATTGACGAGGCGTTCGGGGCCGCCGCCGCGCTCGAATCACCCATCACGAAGAAGCTCGTGGAGGTATGGTAGCGTTGAGAGATTGAGCTTACTGGGCATGAGACAGATAGCTCCTTGGTTGCTCAGTGGATGAAAGGGAGCGCCGAGAAGCCTCGACAGGACTCGCGCCTGCTGGTCCTGAACTGGAAGCACGAAGGGTGCCATTTCGGCGCCGTCGATGCGGCGATCTTGCGCAAGGCAGGCGATTCAACAATATTCTGATGGATGTCACTCAACGGCTTAGTTTGCTCTAATTCTAGGAGCTAGACTGCCTTGTGATGGGGGTCGAGAGTGATCCCTGGCTGTTCCGTTGCCGTCTGAACGCCGCCTGCCAGCGCGGCGACACCAAGCTGCTCTACCACTGGGCGTCCTTCGACGGCGCTTCTACCGAATCGCTGCCTCCCCTCGTCGGCTGCTGCGACGCCGTCGCCACATTCGCCATCGTCAGAGGGGACGCGGCGCAAGAATTGGACCCGCTCGTCCAAGCTCTGAGGGTTGGTGCGGGCACATATGTAGGTATCACTGTTTCTATGATGCTATCGCTACTCATGTACAACTCCCAATCTAACGTCAGGCGATTTCAAGCGAGCGAAAGCTCCGCCTGCACCTGATGGTGCTGGACGTCACAGGGCGCGAGCAGCTGCAGACGGACGGCGTCGGCGTGTGGAAGAAGGTGGGACGCGAGCGTGTTAGAATTGGTGGTCAACTGTCAAGGCAACGAGTGCATACAGTACCCACACTGTAGGCCGTGGACGCGATCGAAGGCCTGTCGGCCGTCAGAGTCGAGAAGCTCGACAGTGGCGCAGTGGCCGACGTCAAAGAGTTCAGCGCTACTATGGAGAAGCTCCAGATGCAGGTACTTCAAATAGATAGCGCGTGGAATGGTGTGCAAACATGTTTGGTTGCTTTCGTGTTTCAGAGCGATCCCAAGCTGGCCTGGGAAACTGCCCGGCTATTCTTGGTCGAAGGCCAGATTCAGGCCTAGACCTAAGACTGAAGACTGGAAGTCACAATCTTAGTTTGCCATCAATTCTAGGAGTTTGTTCCCAATTCTACTAGTCAAAATTGATACAAACGGTGTTATGCTTCAGTACGTATTGTGATGTCACGCATAATAGTGGTGTTTGACAATTGCGGCGCTTTCGGCTAACGGTCTCAATTTCGCCGGAGATTACGCTCGGTTTTCTCATTATGCTGACTGCGTCCTCATTCTTATCTACTTGGCGACTGCAACTTTGGACGAGTATTTCTACGGTGGGAGAGCCATCGATTGCCTATATGCGCACCGATACATACTCGGTATGACTACGATAACGAAGAACGAATAACCGAGAGCGAAAGTTCAAAACTGGAAAAAGATTCACACCAACCAGCGCATCGACCTGAGAGTAACATTCGCGCACCGCCCCACACGCGGCAAACTACGATACCAAAAGAAATAGCCGAGGGAGAAAATTCAGAATTGAAAAAGAGATCTCACCAACCGGCGCGCTGGCACGAGTAGTAGTACCGCGTTTCCTCGCCTACGCCTTCTTTCCCTCACTGGGCAGTGTCTGCAGTCGCAGTTCGCGCTCCTTCTCTCGCTCCCTGGCGCCCAGAGGACAGTTGGGACTCGAGTGACCGTAGTTCTTGCAGTTGGCTTGGTAGCACTCTGAGCACAGACACATAGGTTAGACACTCCTATTATGGATATACATATGCAGGTACACTGTAGGTCTGACAGGCGGCAGAGAAAGCAGCAAAACGATGCCGCCGATATTTGAAAGTCCGAAACCCTGCCACAGCCAACCAACCAGACAGACTCACTTCTGATGTATCCCTCGTTGTCGAACTCCCAGACGCCCGTCGTCCCCAACATCATTCGCTGTCGAAACTCTGCAAAGGCCACAGAATGGCTCAGGAAGATGTATTTGCGCAATAGAGGCCGCTCTCAGCCAGTCCAGAAGTAGGCACAAGCGACAAGGCGCCAATGCCGACAGACACAATCTTGTCTTTCCCACACCACACTACCGTAAGCCCACCCACCCTGGTAGGGCTGGTTGTCGGCCAGCTCGTCCTCGTTCTCGGACTCGTAGAAGACGAAGGGCTCGACCTTGTCCAACTCAGGGTCCCCGTAGAACCTCTTCCAGTCGTGCTCGGGAACCACGCCGCTGTAGTTGTGATTGGGGTACCTGTGTGGAGTAGTAGGTGCGAGTTTATTCCCTCCGCCTACAGTACCCATCTAGGGATGGATGGTCGCAGCGCAGACAGCGACGGCAGAAACTCGATTATTTGCTCTGACAGCGAATCTCCTCCACCTCACTTCACAAAGGAAGGGACGGTGACGCTTCAATACGCTTTCAACCACGGACGCAGTAGTGCCAACTCCAAATCTTTCCAACCGAACACTCTTCCTACCATCTGGACTTGAGCGGGAAGGCGCCAATCTCGTAGTTGAAGAGCGGCTTCTGCTGCTGCAGGCTGCCGCCGAAGGCGTCTGCGTCCTTGGCCGACTTGCGTCGGCGCACCTCGATCTCCGGAGGGTAGGCGGCTGGGGTGGTCCTGCGCTCGTGCGTCATGTAGCTTCTGGGGTGCACCTCCTCGCGCGCCCTCTTGCCGAACAGGAACTGCAAGGCAAGGGTATCATCATCCTGTGCAGAACCCACCTAATTACCCAGAAAGATGCCAATGCCCTATGGTCGATGGACGCAACTGCGCTCATTCCCAAATAATGAGTATGTAGTAGACAGCGCAACTGAAGACACCCACATCGCAGACGGAGACGCCTGCTTGTCGGTCCATCTCGCAGGTGACCTTGGCCAGGAAGCCCTTTCCCTTCTTGTTCTGACCCACTGAAGTGTGCCGACATACGTGTATACTGTACTTGCTGCTTGCCGAAATGTATACCTATCGAATCCTGACGCTTGCTGGTACATGGATGCAGTCATACGAATTGCGAGCCACTCACTGATCTCGCACTGGACGTCTCTGCCCACGAAGAGCTGGTAGGCGATCTTGACGTGCGGGTAGTTGGCCGGGTCGAAGTCTTCTTCCTTCTTGGGCAGTACACCCTTCTCGAAGTGTAGGTCGACGGGCATGGCCAGGGGCGCCGCCGCGTTCTGCTTCAGCTTCTCGGGAAGCTCCAGCAGACTCTCCACCGGCACCAGAGTGCGCTGGCCCTTGTCCAGCAACAGCACCTGCAGGTTTGCGCGCATAGCAATGCATGTCTAGTATCTACGTACATGCTACAGAGTACAGACTGTCCAGAGCTTGATTGGCGCACTTGAAGGCACTGTATACGTAGGGACCGTTCCAGCAACATTGCGCTAAACAATTAATACGGCACAGAAGCACAGTATGTGAAACGCGTATGTAGTCAGAGTCACCCGGCACTGTCCGAAGTTGACTCGCTCCAGGAAGACCGCCCTGTGGAATCTCCTGTCGCGTCCTTGGCCGACGTATGTGGCGATCAGCGAGCCTGAAGATCGCTACAGTACCATTAGTACGCTGACACATCCCGCTCAACACGCGCCTTTCATGGGATTGGCGATTCGCTGTCGCGAGAGGTCGGCGTTGCGGAACTGCTCCTCCAGTGGGCCGTCGATCAGGCACTGCAGAGGCTGGTACTGCTTCAGCACCACGAAGAAGGACTTGGCGTCTGCACACAAGTGCTGATGACCTTACACGGTAGAACGGTTCACGATTCGAAGTGCCGAGCGCCAATCAGTCGTCCATACAGACGATCTCGTGCTCTTTAACCGAGCCTGACTCGGCAACACATACGTACCTGACATACCTGTAACGCGCCTAAATATAGCGCCGCAGGCGAAAATTTGGCCATATTTAAGCGCGCAGGCGAAAATTTTTGCAATTTTTGGGAGGGGGGTCATTCAGGTGGGGGTAGGTGGGGAGGGGGGGGGTTCCCCCCGCCCCCTCCACCCAGCGTTACAATTATGAGTACCTACACACCTACGTACAGGACTCCATACCTTCGGAGACGTGGCAGACTTGGCCCTGAACAACTGCGCGCTGCTGTAGGCCGACGTCGTGACGAATTTCGCCCGCCGACAGGTCCCTCCCTCGGACGTCGTCGCAGGCGAAGTACACCTTGGCCTTGCGCACGCCGTACGTCGACGCTGAACACAGCCAGTCACGTCTCAGTGATACGATAGAAGTGTGATAATAGTTAGAAAAGGCAACAAAAACGCTTAATTATCGAGGGCGACCGTTAGAACTTTCCCCACGGGCAGGAAAGCGGCCAAACCGATTTGGCAATTACAGCAATCACTCATACTCTGCCTACCGTACCCTTACACGTTCAATACTCACACGTGAAGGTCTCGAGGCGGATGTCGTCGGCGTCGACGCTTCTACCCAATTCGACGCGTCCCAGCGGCTTGTCTCGCTCCTCGGGAAGTCGCTTGTACAAGCTGATGTCCAGGTCTCTAGCCAGGGCCAAGAGGCGATCGGTGTCGAGGCCGGCCCTCTCCACCCGCCCAGTGATCAGCGTCGACTTGTCGCGCGGCATCTCTTCTTCTCTCTACTAGGTATGGCTACTTCGGAGACGGGAGTAGGGCAACACACAGCCTAAGAAACTACAGCAAGAAGCGGGCAAAGCGCCAATACCCAGAGAACCAATTGAAAGAGCGAGATCCACAGTCAAAGGAATCGCCAAACACCGAAAGCAATTAGAAGCGTGCCACACTTCGCCATACCCCAAGCACCACTGCACACATAGACCAGAGCTGCTCTGACCGTCGTCATTCCAAAATTCGCTCTTCTCTTCCTTCAACCTCTCATCGTCAACAACAGACGGGCGGCAACATAGAAACCCTATCAGATCAAGTCAAAACAAAAAATCGCCGCTTCTTCAGTCCTTGGTGCCTTCGCGCAGACGGCGAATGGTGCTGCGCACGGTGGCGGCCGTGTTGGTGCTGCAAGAGGGCGCAAAAGTGACAAATTCGGGAATGAGCGCAATTTCGAAGCGCGCGCAGCGCATACCTGTAGACGTAGGCGCCGCCGGCGACGGTCTTCCGGCACGACTTGCACTTCCAGATGCCCACGCAGGTGCGACGCATGTTCTCCTGCAATGAGACGCGCTGTATCAGAACCTCGCGCATTAGGATTACGGTAGCTGAATAAAGGGTAGCCAACACCGTGGTCAACACATGAATGACAGTTACAGTACCACTCCCAATCACGAAATACCAACTTTCATTAACAAGTGAGTGTCGCGTATACAAACGAATGGTTTTGATAGCACAGCAGTCCTGGGTTTTTTTTGGGCCATAGTGGGGGCCATGGCCCCTAGAATTTTGGACCGGGCCCCTAAGATTTTTGGTTAGGGGCCACGATTTAACAGGGGTACCCCTGTTGCAACAACTCAAAATTAGCACTTTTACTGAAATTTGGCCCATTTGGCCCCCAAGCCCCAGACGAAAAAAAACCTAGCAGCAGTCGATATTACGCCAAACTAGAATGCGCTGCACGTGCGCAGTCTGTTGTCATCACCTTTCCGCAGAAGACGCAGGTGTACTTGGAGTGCTGCGTGACCTCCATCTTCTTGACCGTCTTCCGAAGGGAGGCGCCGTAGCGCGTCGCGTACTTGCCCACAATGCCCACCTTGCGCGTTCTCTTCGCCTGATAATTGATACGCACATCGCTACAAAGGCAGGAAAACGGTGCAAAAAATGTGTACAACGAAGCACCATTTCGCCAATCGGGTGCTCTCGCTTCTCGACCACTCCAAAAGTGCTTCCGGTCAACTACGCCGAACCTAGCTCGACAGACAGTTTGAATATGAAAACGTTCACCGTAACCCCCAGTACAGAAGAATCGGCAAGCGTACTGCAGGCGCCATTGTACGAGAGTAGCAAGAATTGACACGTCGTCATCTTTCAACGTTTTATTCACTTTTTTCAGTCGATTTTCAAAAATACGACTTGTGTCCCAGGGACAAGGGTTTAACGACGAACTGTTGCACGCCAGGGGTTGCGGAGAATGGAGAAATAAACACGGAAAGAGCCAGCTACTGCGATCGCCTAAGGTTTCAATCAAATACAACCAGATGTGTCTACTGCGTGTGGTAGTGTTGAGAACAGACGCGGTGCGCGACGAGAACGACGAAGGTGTACAAACACGCGCTTCCCGATTGGCCTCGAAACGCCTCTTTCGCAAGACGCAAAGTCTATCGTGAAAAAAAATCCACAAAATTTCTAAAGTCAAGCCGCGTTTCTCGGCCAACTCGCCAAACGGTAGGACGACGACGTACAAACAACAGAACGGAACCTTCGCGCAGGCAACAACAAGCGGACGACCGACGGAGGCTCGTCGCTCGTGTATTCGTATCACCAGCCTCAACCAACTGTGTGCGTGCGTGTGGGTGCGTGCCTATCTACAAGACGACCGGCGGCTGCTGCCAATCAAACGAGAAACTCCCTGCCGCCTCAACTGAACTGTGCGATTGCCGCTCGCTCGCTCGCTCACGGATCGACCCTGCAGCGGTCACTACTGAGGTGACGACGCGGTAGGTAAGTACGTGGACAGAACCACCCAGCAACGACGAACAAGCGAAGCTCGGAATCGTCGGCGCACTTCCCTGCCGCAAATATCAAAGCCAATGAAGCCAGTTCCATGAGGGTGATACATAAATAGATAGTGTCACAGGAAATCCTGCGAGTCGCTTACAGGACCTACCGGGTGTTCCGTCGGCGCACTCACACAACCGCCGCACGGTCAACCGCGCCCGTTCGCGAGCCGCGGCAATCGCCGATCAAAAAAGACCACAGAGCGCGCCTCATCACCACTCTACCGCTAGCCAGACAGACAAACACACAGTAGAGAGAGATTCAGAACTGCTGTGCGCCGTCGTCGCCGCCGACTCCCTCCAATCAACTCTACTACCCGTGTTCTCGAGGCGCGCGCGCGCGAGTTCTCAGCTGTTGCAGTTGGGATTTGGGGTGTGATGGATGGATTCTATGCGTGCTGCTGCTGCTGCAGAAGTATCATATGCGTGAGAAGAAGCCAGCCAGCGTCGGCTAGGAGACCACGGAGCCGGCCACCATCGGCCCCGCCGCCGCCGCCGTCGCAGACGCCGGCGCGTGGTGGAGCGACGCAGGGGCGCTTCCGTCCGTCGGCGCCGACGGTTGGTAGGAGAACTTGGGCTTCTCCTCCAACAGATTGTACTCGAGCTTCATCTCCTTCGACACCTGCAGTTGGGAAGGAGCAGTTAGTTGTGCTGCGAAGCGGCGCGTTGGGCGGTAGTTGCTTTCGACCGACTTTTCTCCAGGAGACGGGGTCGAACACGAAGTAGACCCCGCGCTCGTACGTCCTCGATTGTTCGAGCGGCATTCGATTCTGACGAGTCAGCCACACCTTCTCCGTCTTGTGGTACCTCCAGTCGCGTGTGTACCTGAGCAACGGAGAAGGAGATGCACGTTCAATGAGCGCGCCGACTCTTCCAGCTCAATCGACTTTTGCGCGCAAGCGCGAAGAACCCCCCCCCCCCCCCCTGCCTAGGTGCAGGTCACCCGGAGGCCAGAGGTAGGGTCTTCATCCGGCACCAAACTTTTGAGGGGGGATGCTTTTAATAAGGACCAAAATAGTGCTGAAAAACACCAAAAATTTGGTTTAAAGCACGCTGATTTCTGCACAAATGCACTTAAGTATAACGCCGCAGGCAAAGATTTGTCATTTGGACAAAATCAGGCCAAAAACTAGAAAAATCCAAAGATTTTTAAGAACTGAGCTTTTTTCAATTTCGGAATCGCAGGGACGAGGGGGGGTACCAGGGGAAAGGGGTGTTTCTGGGTATGGGGGGGGCACACCTCCCCCCTTTACACGCATGGATGTGTGTTCAATGAGCACGCCAACTCTTCCATCGCAGTCGACGTTCGGCGCTTCAGCGCGAAGGAACGCTTCCCCCTTCCTGCGACTCACAGTTCCATGGCCGCGGCCATCTGGTAGAGTTGTCTGGGCGAGCAGTAGAACAGGTAGAAGAGGGCGTCCTCGCTGAGACGGTTCATGGGCGCCACGGGGCCCTTCAACTTGGCCCGGAAGCCCCCGTCGCTCTTGTACTCGGCCGGCACCGAGCACTCCACGTCCTGCAGACGGCTGGGACCGTCGCACCACGGACCGCCGAAGTTCTGGTGCAGCGACTTGCTGAATGGATAACGAAACGTGAAAGGAATGGAACGCGGCAAAGCATGGTAGCGACTAGAGGGTAAGCTGGAGCAACTCGAATACGCCGCTCGTAGTTGACACGATTGGTTTGGCGCAGTTATCGCGCAACGACCACGTGTAACCACACGCGCAAAGTCCGGCAACCGCGCTGCCACTTCAACGATTTTGAGCGCCATTCACGCGGGTGCTCTGGCAACGCAGCGCTTGCCAGCAACCTTCCATTCAGTCATTCAGCTCAGCTCAGTGCACAGACTCAGGGTTGTTGAGGTCGAGTCCCAGAGTGGTCATGTCCTGTCCCAGGGTGAGGGAGACCACCCTCTGGTCCGTGTAGATGGCGCGCAGCGAGGCCAGCAGACCCACCATGCCGAACTGGTCGTTCAGCATCTGCGGCGGGACATTCGACACGTTGCCTGCAACAGAGTATTGAATCACAATCGGTAACTGAGCTGTCTCTAGTTCTCTCTTCACCGTCAGGAAAAGTGATGACGCCCCTCTGGGGAGGGGGACCGGGCGCGGAGGAACCTTGTTGCGCTTGTTGCAAAGAAGCAGCCTCGGCCGACCTCGACGAAGGAACGGCAGAAGACGACGGCATCGCCGCCGCAGCAGCCGCCGCCGACTCGCTCGGAGGGCCGTTGGCCGAGCCGTTCGCCGTTGTTGTGGAATCGACGCCTCGACCGACCTACAGTGGTCACTTCCTAGCCACTCACCAATCCAGACGAATCTACTCAATTATACCCTCCCACTCACGAATCCAGAGGTCGCCAGCTGCTGCTGTTGTTGCTGCTGATCGATCTGCTCGCTTCCGGGCAAGGCGGGGAAGTCCTCGCTCTGGATGCGAAACTCTTTGGCCGTTCGATGATGGCTGTTCACCAGGCCAGCCGCCGCTCCCACGCCCCCGATGAGGTTGGCTGCAAACGCGACGTTGCATAGTTTCCATAGCGGAGACAACCAATTCGAATCCCATTCCACTACCGTAGTTGCCCTTGGCCGGACTCAGAGTGGTCAGGCGAGCAGCGTGGCCGAAGCTGGACGAACCGGGAGGAGGCGGCATGGCCGAGAAGTAGGCGGCGGCCGCCGCAGCCGACGAGTGCGACGAGGGCAGCAAGAACGGGTGCTGCGGCGGCGGCGGTGGTGCCTGCGTCGAGGAGGAGGCGAAGGGGCCGACGACGCCGCCGTCCTTGAAGGAGCCCAGGGCGCCGCCGCCCTCGCGCAACGAGGGAAACTCGGAGTCGTTCAGCAGCGGCCCGTTCGACATGAGTCCCGCCGGGGCGCCCGCACCCCCACTCCCGAAGGAGTGGTGCAGAGAGGCGGCCGAGGAGGGCATCGCCGCCGCCGCCTGCTGCTGCTGGCCGAACTTCAGCGCCGCCGCCGACCCGGGGAAGCTGCCGAAGGCCGAGGACGCCGACGACGTCGAGTCCACGTAGAAAGGGCGCGCCACTGCGAACGAAAGTGCGCCATTTCGAGTACAAATACCAGAATGACACTCTATCTCTCACAGTCGGCGTGCGGCTGCTGCTGCTGCAGGTAGGAGGATGTGGGTAGGAGTGGCGCCCCGCCGAGTCCAGAGGGAGGCGTGGCGGTGGGCGATGGCCCGTTGGCGTTGAGAGGCCCGTTCAACACGCTCATAACACTACCCACCACGCAGAACAGTAGGGAGAGATCAGTTCTGGTCGCTTCTTCGCCCGCGCGCGCTCCAAAGAGCCACTGGGGCCTCGCTAGGGCGCACAGATTCCGCCGTTCTTCTGAAGGAAGCGTCAGGCCGAGTTATTGACGCGAGTTTCGACTTGTTGAAGCGAGAAAAACGCTCACTTGCTTCTCAAACTCGATCTCGCTTCGGAAAACTGGATTTTCTCTCGCTAGTCGCAAAACAGAAAATTCGCAGCGCCACAAGTCGTTTCACATCTCGTCGACGCCTGAAGATTAGACGTAACTGTGCTTCTCTAAAGCGAGAAGGCAGGCACTGACGGGCGGAAACGCCGTTTCGGTTCGCGCTTCTACTGCTATCGCACGCTAGAGACAAACTTCATTCAGGAAGCACAAAATATCTACATGCGTTCGCTCCTGCAAGCTGATTATCCGACTATAAGTTGGCCAATACAAACCCTGACCTGTCCAGATGTACTGGCGACCGCGCCAAAATCGAAGACTTGGGAAAGCGACTAGCACTGCGGTCACAGCCCTTCGCTCGTCTTCCTGTTTGTTATCTGTCTCTTGGCGCCTCGCGAACGTGTAACTCACAAACTCGAACCTCTTTCTTCATGTGGCAGGCAGGCAGGATTCACTTGTGATTGTGAGGAGTCGCAAAAGAAGCCAACTGCGTTTTGAATTGGTAAAATACAAGCAGCGAAGGATACCGTATTATTTGAATTACGCGCCTTCATAAACAGCGCGGCCCAAAGCAAAGGCGCCTCACCCAGACGCAACAATATAGTTCTAGTAGTAGTCGCGCGTGGACATTTTACTCGCTTATTACTCATTGGGGCGACTATTTTGAGCCAGCAAAGATTTACGCCGGGTTTACGGTACTGTGGGCGAAATTTTAGCACGCTGCATCAATGGCGAACGAACAAACGAAGCTTTGCTGGCTGCTCAAAGACGACCCTTCGCTCAACCTTTCATAATCATCTGGCAAACACAACAATCAACCAACGACCTGACCTTCGAGAACCACTATGCAAGACGGCCATATTCACGAGCTTTGGACAGCTTTCTTCAGTTTCTTCTTTCTCTTGAGCCTTTTGATCAAGCCGCGGCTCTTCATTTTTGTGGCATTCTTCTTCTTAGCTTCACTGCTTTTGGTAGACTTCGGGTCCCCATGATCAACTTCCATTTCTTCGTCTTGTTCCTGCGCTGAAAGATGACTTGGGTTCTTAGAGCCTAAACCACACCGAACGACCGCCGTGTCTTAGGCACTCGCCTTTGGAAGCTGGCGCTTTCACTTTCTTCGGCTTCTGCTTCTTGGCTTTTGTGGGGGTCGTCGTCGCCTCCGCTTCCTCGCTCTGCTGCTGCTGCAGCGCTGCCGTCTTCGAGTTGGAGAGCTTCTTGAGTTTGGCCACGAAGAAGCCGTCGATGTTGTGCAGGTGGGGGTAGTAGCGCCTGGTCAGCGCCATGTTGGCCGAGAAGCGGTACTCGCGGTACCTGCGAGGGAAATGGCGCTCGATTAGTAAATCGGAGTTCATCAGAGGTACAGTTGCACTTCTCGCCCACTTGACGAATCCCGGGACGCCGTAGTCGCCGGAGCCGGTGGGCACCAGCTTGCAGTGGCGCTTCGCCAGCGCGTAGTTGACCACGGCCTCGTTCTCCTCGACCTGAATGAAGCCAAGAGGTCGCCGATTGCACCGATTTGCATATACTTCGCGAATAGCCGACCATGACGGAGCAGGTGGAGTAGACGACGTAGCCGCCCGTCTTGGAGTTGGCGTCGCAGCAGTCGAGCGCCGCCAGCAGCAGCTCCTGCTGAACCGTCCTGAATGAGGCTTTTTCTGGTGTCTCACTCAAAACTTACTACCACTCAGGGTAGTGCCTACCTGCATCTCTGTATATCCTGCGAGTCCTTGGATGTCTTGACGGAGGGATCCTTCCACGTGACGCCCGTTCCACTACAGGGTGCGTCGCAGAGGACCCGATCGAAACTCTGCCCTTGCACCTGCGAAACAAATTATGACGAACGTCCGTGTGTCGTGTCAACTTCAACCCGATCGATGGCCGCACCGTGGGGAAGCGCCTGCCGTCCATGCAGCTGACGACGGCGTTGGTCACTCCGAGTCGGTGCAGGTTGCCCACGATCGCCTTGCAGCGCTCGCCGTTGGGATCGTTGGCGAAGACGACACCTGGAGCCTTCGTCGTTCGTTCGAAGTTCATTAGAACACCGTCATCATCAGCTGCTGCAGCTACCGCTGTTGCGCATGAGCGCGGCCACGTAGGAGGTCTTGCCCCCTGGGGCGGCGCAGAGGTCGAGCACCTTCTCGTTCTCCTGCGGCGCCAAAGCCATGACCGGCAGCAGACTGCTCATGCCCTGGATGGCGTAGTGGCCGGCCAGGTACTCGGGCGTCGCCCCTGCAAGCACACACAACATTCAGAGGTTGAGATCGTCCTCTCTACTGAAGAGAAGAGACTGGGAAAACGGTCGCTCAAAATGGGTAACACCTAGTCAGGTACTGTAAATACTCTACTCAGCCTTCCCCCCTCCAATAGCAGCCCCCCCACCCCTCCTCCAATAGTGCCCCTACGTAATGTACATACAAAATACAGCTCAGTATGTATGTCTACTATAAGGCACGCTGTAGGGTATACTGTACTCATACAACTACTGTAGTAAATCTTCCATTGGCATTCGTACATTCTGAGTACACTGGGGCGGCGGAAGAGGGGCTGAATTGTTAAATCCCTAGCTAGAATAAGACCCCCCCCCCCCCCTCCTAGAGGTACGTTGGAAACTCACCGCCCAGGGGCTTATTGCAGTATTTACGGTAACAACAGCCTACGGCGCATCACACAGCGACCACCCAACGCCTGACAACAGGCGCAGACGTACCGATGGGCACTTGTGAGTCGTAGACGACCAGACCCACTTTGGACCATGTCTCGGCGGGGTCGACGTTGCAGCCGCGATTGATCAAGGCCTGCGCCAGCTCCCGACGACGCGTCTTCAGCGTGTTGGTTCGGATCGTCTCGGGACGGGCCGATTGGGAAGCCTCCAGGTAGTCCAGCACCTACAGACAAGTGATGCTACCTTTCGCTTCGCAGGAAGTTGGATGCGCGCGGTTCACTAGCTTGCAACATAATATGCCGCCAATATAACAATAACAATATGGAACACCGCACAATATGTCAATTGGTGCCGTCGTCCGCTCGCAAAACTGGAGACAAAGCCGAGCGAGTAATAAGCGAGTGCTGTGACGCAGTCAGACACCTGCGTTCCGGGGAACAGGTCGACCAGCTTGCCCATCAGGTACTCGTTGTAGTCGTACTTCGCGCAGAGGTCCTTCACCAGGATCTCGCGGTACTCCTGACGCTTCCTGCAATGTAGTGGCCATAGATGACCGCCACACACATCTACAATAGCGTGTCGCGATTACAAGTTCAACACCTAGCTCCTCACCTGCCGGGCTCTCTGCGGCTACTGAAGTCTGCCAGGGTGGCCAGGACGTCGTGGAGTCTCTGGTTGAGGATCTGAAGATTGGGCGCCGTCCTCAGCTCCCTCTCCACCTCCTGGAGAAAGGGCACGACCGCCGACTTGCTCTCAGAGGCCTCGGCCCGCCTCTGAGACACCAGATTCGTCTCCAGCTCCTCGGCCGCCAGCTTCCTGTAGAATCGCCAGTTTCGTTCCCAGATGCGCGCAAGCGACTGATGCCATATGAAGCGCACAAAAGTGTCGCTCACTCGTCCCGCCGACGGCGTTTCTCCAGTCGGCGCGACGCCTTCTCGATGGGCAGCTGTGGGAGAATAGCCACAAGTCGCTAAGAATGAAGAATCGCGCAGCTCGCCAACCTCCCCATTCGCTTCCCCTTCTTC
>JASAMZ010005304.1:0-54251 GCA_030248115.1 Linhomoeus sp. GSCO2_2 | reverse complement strand
CTTAACAGGACAATTTTGGGACACCTATGCAGGGCCTCCTGAACGAGCGGGGCACTTTGAGGCACGCACAAAACTTAACAGGACAATTTTGGGGCACCTACGCACGGCCTCCTGAACGAGCGGGGGAACTTCGAGGCACGCACAAAACTTAACAGGACAATTTTGGGACACCTATGCAGGGCCCCCCTCCCCTGAGAGAGCAGGGGCATTTTGAGGGGCGCACAAAGTGAACAGGACAATTTTGAGACACCTATGCAGGGCCTCCTGGACGGGCGAAGACCCTTTGGGGGCGCGCACGGGAGGAGCCCAACAGGACAATTCTGGGACACCTATCCAGGGCCTCCTGAACAGGCGGGGGCACTTTGAGGCACGCACAAAGCGAGCAGGACAAAGTGAGACACCTATGCAGGGCCTCCTGAACAAGCAGGGGGCACTTCGAGGCACGCACAAAACTTAACAGGACAATTTCGAGACACCTGTGCAGGGCCTCCTGAACAAGCGGGGGCACTTCGGGGTTGGTGTTCTTTGTGCGCAACCATCGGTGGGAAGAATGGAAGGCGACTGGACGAGATCCTGATTGATGGACGTTAGAGCGTGATCTGGAGAAGAAGAAGGAGAAGAAGGAGAAAGAGCAGGAGAAGAATTCACCCCCCGCCCGTGGGACAAGAAACGCGCCGCGATCCTTTTTGTGCCTGTAACTTTTGCTACACTGTACCGATTTTCACCAAATTTGGAATTTAATCTATTTATGATAAAGTCCTTTAGTGTGCCGAATTTCATCCACTTCCGTTTAGTACCGCCCGAGAAACAAACATCGTGACGATGGGAAAAGGTGCGCGCGGCCTTCATGGAACATATTATGGTTTGGCGCTGCCGCGCCAACCATGATGAATATGTTCTGTCTACACCTACGGTACCTATGGTATCTACACAATTCCAAACCTCAATTATGTACCTACCTATCTACAATGCTGCGCTGCATGTCGTTCGTGGTGGATTAGGTATCCTCTTTACTAATCGCGCGCTGTCTGTCAGTCTGTTTGTCTGTCAACAAAATATCTCTCGACAGCGGCGACGGATCCCGGACATGTATACGTTTTAGGAACCGCCTTCCGCCCGGCACCATCTGGCCGAAGTTTGGTCTTGGGCCGCCGTTGAAATTCGGTCAAAATTCCGAAAATATCCGCTGGGCAGTACATCGTGCGCGGTTTGAATTTGCGCCGTATACAGTAAGACACCCAGTTCATCACAAGTTGGTCTACACACGCTTTATTTGTTCCGTTGCGCGCTTTATGTGATGGCCCCGTTCTGTTCGGCTAATATTCGCAACGGCTGTTAGGCTTTCGCAATGGTGCTGGTGCAGGAACAACGGACGTCGTAGAACCAACAACGCTGCGATAACCGCTCTCTCTCTCTCACTGGGTCACGGGCACGGACAAAGTGCAAGCCATCACTGTGTTAGGTGTCGGTCTCTGAAGCTGCAGCGCGTCAGCTGCGCCACTTCGGTTGCTGAAGAAGCTGCAGCGCGTCAGCTGCCCGACATAGGTCTCTCAAGCTGCTGCGCGTCTGGTGCGCGACATTGGTCTCTGAAGCTGCAGCGCGTCAGCTGCGCGACATTGGTCTCTGAAGCTGCAGCGCGTCAGCTGCGCGACATTGGTCTCTGAAGCTGCAGCGCGTCAGCTGCGCGACATTGGTCTCTGAAGCTGCAGCGCGTCAGCTGCGCGACATTGGTCTCTGAAGCTGCATCGCGTCGGCTGCGCGACATTGGTCTCTGAAGCTGCAGCGCGTCAGTAACGCGCCACTGGTCTCTGAAGCTGCAACGCGTTAGCCACGGGCTATAGACCCTAGTCTACATTACTATGCTAGCTAGGTGTTTTGTCTGTCCGTCATTGAGTACGCTTGCCCTCCCTCACACTTCGCCACGCGCGCTTCAGCACGCGCTTGCCTCGCTAGCACTTCGCCACGCGACGCTTCAGCGCGCACGCGCCAGGAAGCCAGCATGACGCCAGCGGCGTCCCGCAGAGAAGCTCGCTCGCTTAGGGCAGTAAAGCGCATTGGCAGAGCTCGCGCAGGCATCCCCACCAAAGAACTTCGCGCCGCTCAACCAGGCTCGCTCCCCTTAGCTCGCATTGGATCTGCCGGCTCTCTACCATTTGTTTTGCGCGGCGTTTTGTACGGCGCGTTCGCCAGGCAGTCAGCGCCGTTTATCTTGCAACATGACAGACTTTCTGCAACAGGACAAATGCTGCGGAGCGGTCCAGACGTTGCAACAGGATCGTCGCGCGAGGCGACCAGCGTCGTTGGCTCGCAACAGGACAGACCTTCTGCAACAGGACAGATTTTACATCCGCTGAAGAAAACTTCGCGCCGCTCAACCAGGCTCGCTTCCCTTAGCTCGCATTGGATCTGCCGGCTCTCTACCATTTGTTTTGCGCGGCGCTTTGTACGGCGCGTTCGCGAGGCAGTCAGCGCCGTTTACCTTGCAACAGGACAGATCTTTCAACAGGACAAATGCTGCAAGAACAGGTACAGACGTTGAAACAGGATGGTCGCGCGAGGCGACCAGCGTCGTTGGCTCACAACAGGACAGACCTCTGCGACCGGACAGGATTTCAGACGGACAGATCTTGCATCAGGACAGATCTTGCAACAGGACAGATTTTGCAACAGGACAGATCTTGCAACAGGACAGACCTTCCGCAACAGGACAGATCTTGCAACAGGACAGATCGGGCTCCGAAGGAAAACTTGAAGGAAAATCTTGAAGGACAGACCTTCCGAAAGGACAAATGCTGTATGTTGGCTTTCGTTCAGTTACATCTCTCGTACCCGGAAAATCAATTTAGAATGGCCAAAAATGTGCCTAAAAACGCCTTATTTTGGTCAAAAACCTGCTAATTTGCGCATAAATAGACGAAATATAGCGCCGCAGGCGAAAATTTGGACAAAATAGGACCAAAAACTACCAAAATTACAACAAATTTTTTGAAATTTCCGGATTTTTTTCGAATTTCGAATGCCAGGGGGGTCTCCGGAAAAATTTCCTGAGGCCCATGGCCAGGGGGGGAGGTTCCCCCCCCCCCGTCCCCCCCCCCCCCCCCCACCTGCACCTATGGAAATATGGAATAATTTGTAACTTTATTTTGCGGTGAATTGTCTCCCTCCTTCTCCCTCCCTCCATCAGGGTGGCCAATAGAAACTTAACTGTTAACGTAACTCACCTCCCATATATGGGATCGCCAACTCACGGTGAGTTGCGGTGAGTTGCGGTGAGTTGGGCCTGTTTTGACTAGTCCGTCTACGAGTTTTTCCGCGATCGGCCATTTGGACTAGTCACAAGCGCCAAACTGCCTAGTTCGTGTTGGTAAGCATTGTCATCATAAGTAGTTCGTTTGATGTTTTCGACTTTCTTTGTCAGTTTTTTGGCCGTGTTTCGTGCCAATCGAACTACTTCGCCTTTGCGATCGGAAAACTTGAACGGACCAAAGAAGAAATTCAGCGAACTAGTTCGCAGCGACAACACAGAGCAGTACCGAAAGCACAAGTAAAATTCAACAATTATGGCAAAAAATTTGCGAAGCGACATTTGGATTAGTCCATATTGTACACTGAGCGCGTAGCACTTTCACCCTGTCCAACCTAGCAAGGAACCATGGACTAGTAATACGAACAATTTAACTTGTGGACTAGTCGTCTTACGCAGTTAGAGCGGTCCACATGATGCACACGAACTAGTTTTAAAAATTTGACGAACTACTCTGCCACTATCACCTGGACAGTAAAAATTGTCAACTCACCATGCCATTTTGACCGGTCCAATCATGACATACTAAATTAAATGAAAAATGTACTAGGTACAAATCCAGTGCGGACCGGTCCAAATGGCAATCTCGACTAGTTTAAGCAAGAAAACCCATGGCGGACTAGTCAAAATCGGCCCAACTCACCGCAACTCACCGCAACTCACGGTGAGTTGGGGGGTTTGGTGAGTTACGTTAACAGTTAAACTAGTTTCAGTTTCAGTTTCAGTTACAATCAGTTAACTGAAACTGAAACTGAATCGAAACTCGCGCGGATTCCATAACTGAAACTGAAACTGAAACTCACAGTTTAGTTTCAGTTATTTGAATGTCACATTTTGCCGAATTTTAGCAGATTTTCATAAAATTCAAGCCGAATTTTTCTGAATATGTTGGCGTTTCGCTCATATTTAGTTCCAAATATGCAAGGATACCATCTCAAGTTTAGAAATCGCTCCTTTGCCCTCTTAATATCATCCCACAAGAATCATTTGGAGCAATTTATTGTGACTTTCTGAACCTTCTCGAAACTCGCGCGAATGCCATAATTTTAACTGAAACTGAAACTAAAATGAGTTTCTATTGGTCACCCTGCCCTCCATCCCTCCCCCTCCATATATTATTATATTTATTTTATTGATAATTTGGACAATTTTGCATAATTTTAGGGGATTTCGAGTCGAATGAATTGGCGGCGGCCACGGCTCAATTGTTGGTTCAGTCGGCTATTGAGGGGGGTTTGACAAGCAAAGGGGTGGCTAGAATTTGCGTCGCTTTGGTGAGAGGTTTTAGGATAAAAATGTTGTGAATTTGCGTTTTTCCGTGCAAAATAGTGTATTTCATGTAAAATGCCTAAAGGCAGAAAGGGGAATATGTTCCAAGTATGAAGCATGTAAAAGTAAGAGTATTAAACGATATTCCTATGGTGTAGCAAATGCGGCGCTTTGCGCCGCCCACCAATTTGTTAAAGAAAGAATAGTACCAGTATTGATTGAAAGAAAGCATTTTCGACTAAAATCATCCACACAAACTGCGCAAAGGTCACAACGACACGCTAGGATGTGCCGAATATGTTACCGCGTGTCGTTGTGACCTTTGCGCAGTTTGTGTGGATGATTTTAGTCGAAAATGCTTTCTTTCAATCAATACTGGTACTATTCTTTCTTTAACAAATTGGTGGGCGGCGCAAAGCGCCGCATTTGCTACACCATAGGAATATCGTTTAATACTCTTACTTTTACATGCTTCATACTTGGAACATATTCCCCTTTCTGCCTTTAGGCATTTTACATGAAATACTCTTACTTTTTGATTGGCGGAGCCAATCAACCCACGTTACCGATGTAGGCCACCTTGAGACACGACTGTAAAGGCTCTCGTACGAGTTTGACATATTTTGGTAACGTACGGGACGAGCAGGGCAATTTGGTAACACGCATGCAGGGCCTCCTGAACGAGCGGGGGGGCACTTTGAGGCACGCACAAAACTTAACAGGACAATTTTGGGACACCTATGCTGGCCCTCCTGAACGAGCGGGGGGGGGCACTTTGAGGCACGCACAAACTTAACAGGACAATTTTGGGACACCTATGCAGGACCTCCTGAACGAGCGGGAGCACTTTGAAGCACGCACAAAGCGGACAAGACAATTATGGGACACCTGTGCAGGGCCTCCTGAACGAGCGGGGGCACTTTGAGGCACGCACAAAACTTAACAGGACAATTTTGGGACACCTATGCAGGGCCTCCTGAACGAGCGGGGGCACTTTGAGGCACGCACAAAGCGAACAGGACAATTTTGGGACACCTATGCAGGGCCTCCTGAAAAGCGGGGGCACTTTGAGGCACGCTCAAAACTTAACAGGACAATTTTGGGACACCTATGCAGGGTCTCCTGAACGAGCGGGGGCACTTTGAGGCACGCACAAAACTTAACAGGACAATTTTGGGACACCTATGCAGGCCCTCCTGAACGAGCGGGGGGGCACTTTGAGGCACGCACAAACTTAACAGGACAATTTTGGGACACCTATGCAGGACCTCCTGAACGAGCGGGAGCACTTTGAAGCACGCACAAAGCGAACAAGACAATTATGGGACACCTATGCAGGGCCTCCTGAACGAGCGGGGGCACTTTGAGGCACGCACAAAACTTAACAGGACAATTTTGGGACACCTATGCAGGGCCTCCTGAACGAGCGGGGGCACTTTGAGGCACGCACAAAGCGAACAGGACAATTTTGGGACACCTATGCAGGGCCTCCTGAAAAGCGGGGGCACTTTGAGGCACGCTCAAAACTTAACAGGACAATTTTGGGACACCTATGCAGGGCCTCCTGAACGAGCGGGGGCACTTTGAGGCACGCACAAAGCGAACAGGACAATTATGGGACACCTATGCAGGGCCTCCTGAACGAGCGGGGCACTTTGAGGCACGCACAAAACTTAACAGGACAATTTTGGGGGCACCTATGCAGGGCCTCCTGAACGAGCGGGGGCACTTTGAGGCACGCACAAAACTTAACAGGACAATTTTGGGACACCTATGCAGGACCTCCTGAACGAGCGGGGACACTTTGAGGCACGCACAAAGCGAACAGGACAATTTTGAGACACCTATGCAGGGCCTCCTGAACGAGCGGGGGCACTTTGAGGCACGCACAAAACTTAACAGGACAATTTTGGGACACCTATGCAGGGCCTCCTGAACGAGCGGGGGCACTTTGAGGCACGCACAAAGCGAACAGGACAATTTTGGGACACCTATGCAGGGCCTCCTGAAAAGCGGGGGCACTTTGAGGCACGCTCAAAACTTAACAGGACAATTTTGGGACACCTATGCAGGGCCTCCTGAACGAGCGGGGGCACTTTGAGGCACGCACAAAGCGAACAGGACAATTATGGGACACCTATGCAGGGCCTCCTGAACGAGCGGGGCACTTTGAGGCACGCACAAAACTTAACAGGACAATTTTGGGGCACCTATGCAGGGCCTCCTGAACGAGCGGGGGCACTTTGAGGCACGCACAAAACTTAACAGGACAATTTTGGGACACCTATGCAGGACCTCCTGAACGAGCGGGGGCACTTTGAGGCACGCACAAAACTTAACAGGACAATTTTGGGGCACCTATGCAGGGCCTCCTGAACGAGCGGGGGCACTTTGAGGCACGCACAAAACTTAACAGGACAATTTTGGGACACCTATGCAGGACCTCCTGAACGAGCGGGGACACTTTGAGGCACGCACAAAGCGAACAGGACAATTTTGAGACACCTATGCAGGGCCTCCTGAACGAGCGGGGGCACTTTGAGGCACGCACAAAACTTAACAGGACAATTTTGGGACACCTATGCAGGGCCTCCTGAACGAGCGGGGGCACTTCGAGGCACGCACAAAACTTAACAGGACAATTTTGGGACACCTATGCAGGGCCTCCTGAACAAGCGGGGGCACTTCGGGGGTTGGTGTTATATGCGCGCAACCATCGGTGGGAAGAATGGAAGGCGACTGGACGAGATCCTGATTGATGGACGTTAGAGCGTGATCTGGAGAAGAAGAAGGAGAAGAAGGAGAAGACGGAGAAGAATTCACCCCCCGCCCGTGGGACAAGAAACGCGCCGCGATCCTTTTTGCGCCTGTAACTTTTGATACACTGTACCGATTTTCACCAAATTTGGAATTTAATCTATTTATGATAAAGTCCTTTAGTGTGCCAAATTTCATCCACTTCCGTTTAGTACAGCCCGAGAAACAAACATCGTGACGATGGGAAAAGGTGCGCGCGGCCTTCATGGAACATATTATGGTTTGGCGCTGCCGCGCCAACCATGATTGCTGTGCCTAGTGGAGTCGCATTCAATTGTCCACACACAGATCAAATCTTGTCAGTGCATCTTTATGCAGGGGCTCTTGCACGAAACCATTTTGCTTATCTGACTCTATTTGGCTTCTGCTGTTTTGATATTTCGAATTCAAGGAGACAATTTTTACGTAGAATTAAGCGGTTTATGTCACTTTTGTCTCAAAGATCTTTGTGCACCTTTCACAATTTGTTATAGAAATTTTTTGCAAATTCTAGCAGATTTCCAATTTTTAGGTGGCAGTACCTCAAAGTGGGGAGAAATTCCATCAGGGCTTAGTGGAGGCTTGCGGACAATATTTTGAGTGCTGTGAAAGGTTGAGGGAGCAACATTTGAGGTGCGTGTTCTGGATAATGTTGAAATTTGAAAGAATGAAAAATTTGACCCATTTTGCGCAAAATATCAATTTTCGAAAAAGTCTAGCGACCAAACGTGAACGTTTTTCTCATGAGAAAGTTTGTTTTGAAGAACTTCGTGCAAAAATGCCATTTTGTGTCAATATTAATAATTTTATAGAGTTCTGTTTGTCTGTTTAACTAAATTGTTTTTATTCTGTTTTAGATACTGGTTGGCCTTTCTGTCGTTTCTGAGCGATTTTTGCTCCGCTGTGGGATTCACTTATGAGGGTAAGGAATTGAAAATTTAAAGTTGTTTGTGTGTGTTTTGTTTGTGTTTATTGTCAGATGTTGAAATGATTCTACACATTTTCTGACAACTTTTAACGAATTTTGACAGTTTGTGACAGTTCGTGTTAGAATCAGCGACAAATTTGCAATTTTTTTTGTTGATAATTTTACACTAATTTGTAAATTTTTTGTTTGTTGAAATATTTATATTTGCAGGCGAGCTTGTGGACATGCTGTTCAATTGCTACGAACTGATGCTGAAGCCTTCCACTTTGGACACCGTCAAAATTGAGGAGGTTTTGACAAATTCTGCAAATATAAAATTTTTACATTTGCTGATGATTCGAATTTTTACGCGTGGAAAGAAATTAAATTCACACAGCAAGTGTTACACAATTTTACACATTCTACAGAAGAATTTTTGCTTTCTTCAACCTTTCGCAAATTTTTGCACATTTCTACAATTTTGTAATTTTTGCCCATCCTTGCCACTAGCGGGCCCAGGGGGGGGGGGGGGGCAGGGGGGCCCCCCCCCCCCCCCCCCCCCCTTACGGTCCGACCTTTGAGAAAAAATTTTCTTAAACGACACACGAATATAAAAAAATTTCGCCTGCGGCGCTATTTTGAATCTAAATTTAGGGTACCTATCTAACAGGTTGCAAAGGTCAAATTTTGGCGATTTTTGGCGATAAAATAGCCTAAAAGTGCGAAATTTTCGCCTGCGGCGCTTTGGAAAAAATTTGGATTTTGTGCCCCCCCTGTCGGAAAATCCTGGGCCCGCTACTGATCCTTGCACATGTAATTAGAAAAGTGTGTAAATTTTGATTTTAGTTGGAGTGCGTGATTTCGTCTCTGCTGTCTGTGGGCTACGATTTGGAGAGACAGTGCCCGGATAAGGTATGATTTTTTTGTGTTAAAATTGTGTAATTTTTGTGGAAATTATGAAATTCACTTTTAGGTGACCGCTCTGAGCAAATTTGAACGGAATGCGGCGTGAGGTTATTTGAGTTGATGGGGTGCTTATTTGAGACGGCATGGTTATTCGTAGCGGTTGAGGGGTGCCTATCTGAGGCGGGAGGTGTGGGGTGGGCCGCATTGAGATAGCAAGGAAAATTCAAGGCAGTTCGGGGGTGGGGTTATTCGAGACTTATTGTGGGGGGGGGGGGGTGAGCTTATTAGAAACATTAACCAAAATTTTTCCTTATTTTCTCCAGCCGTCAACCGTCGCAAGCACGCCTGCGACCTCTACAAGAAGGGAGTACGGTATTTAGAAAAGGGAATCGATTTGGATATTTCCAATTTGGAAAATTTCCCGGAAAAATACAAAAAAGCCGCCGATTTGAAAGAAAAAATGATGAAGAATTTGCAGGAGTGTCAGGAGAGAATTCGGGATTTGGGTGGGGTTTTGAATAAAAATTGCACTATTTTGTGCCAATTTTCACAATTTTTGTGTTTTACTATGCATTTCATGTTTTATGTGAATGTTTTTCCATGTTTTGTGCTAGGTTTTGCAATGTCCGGCTTATATCCACCCAATAG
Organism: Linhomoeus sp. GSCO2_2; assembly: GCA_030248115.1. Taxonomy (NCBI): domain Eukaryota; kingdom Metazoa; phylum Nematoda; class Chromadorea; order Monhysterida; family Linhomoeidae; genus Linhomoeus; species Linhomoeus sp. GSCO2_2. The sequence goes on along the minus strand of JASAMZ010005304.1, from coordinate 44,421 downwards.
AGATTTGTTTTCGCGAATTCTTGTAAAAAATATGATTGTAAATTGAAAAATGTTGCACACATAAATTTCTCTTCACCTCCAAAAACTTCCGTTTAGGTAATCAAGTTTTTGTTTCGCACGTTGCATTTATCAAACCGCACATATTTATTGCAATTTTTTGTGACAATTATTTTACAGTATTACTATAGATTTTATTGCAATTGTGTAACTTTTAGTTATTTTGCTATAGGTAAATTATATTAGACTGTTGTTGTTGCAATTCGTTCCAAATATATTATTACAATTTTATAATTTAATTTGCTACAAATTCTGAAAAATCATTGCAGAGCTCGAATCGCGTCCAAACAGCGCTAAAAGCGCAAATTCAAATAAGGGCGCAACTAATTTTCGTCGAAAGACCACAAATTTGGACGCGGACAGTGATACGGTAGAGAGACCTTCTAGTGATGGGAATAGAGTGCCCTCCTTTAGGTGGGAGTTTATTGAAATTTGTACGAAATTTGATTTTATATTGCTTTTGTGTTGTTAGAATTAGTGGGTGCCATTTACCTCAAAGTGTATAATAAGCCCCCACACCTCCAATTAGCATCCACCATCCAGTAGGTGTCCCTCTAGAGGGATGTTGAAATAATACCGTATATCTTCTAATAATTCCCGGGTCTCCAATAATTCCTCGTCTCTAATAATTCCCCGGGGAATTAGCGGAAATTTCCTCAACCAAACAATAATTCCCCCCCGGGAATTATTAGAGGATATACGGTAGCCCCCCCCCTCCCTCCCTCCGGTGGGTGTATTAGAGTATTTGCGGCATTTTTCGCAAATTGGAAGGTTTAAATTTTTGGTCTGGGTTTTACAATTCCTTTTCCCAATAATACTGAATATTTAAATTTTTTATTATCGGAACTTTCGTACCTACCACTTTGGCAGAGAAAGGATATGATTGGGTATAGCGAGGTAAATTTTCCCGTAATTTGCGCGCGAATAGAACGAGTTAGGTAGAGGTTCACAACATAATTGTCATTTGCCGTGTTGAATTTATGGCAATGAAATTGGCATTCAAAGTTCCAGTGCTAATATTAATGAAAATTTTTGTCAAATTTTCAAATAGAAGTGGAAAATTGAAAATTACAGGGGTCCTCCCTCCACTAAGCGGGCTGCAGTTGCGGAACCAAGTGGGCAAAAATTGCCTCAAAACGGAACGAATTTTCGGCCGAAAAATGCCACAAATTCCCACCGAAGCTTCAGTCCCCCTAAAAGGAGGGGAGTGGCGGGGAATAATGCACAGAATGGAGGAAAGGGGGATAGGAGGGGGGTGAGTGCTAGAGGACATTGTTATTTTGTTCATGCGTAAGTGTATTGGGGGGGGGGGGGGGGGGGGAGCGGACCCACAACGCCCACCCTGGATCCGCTACAGTAGGGTTAGTAGGCGTGACCTTGTTTGGGGTTTGGGAGGGAGGAGGGTTGCTTAGAGACAATTGTCGATACAGTAACAGAACGGGCGTTTTCTCACCCCGAGAAAGTACCCAAGATCACTTGGGATTGTGATGATTTGGGGGGGGGGGGGTGTGGTGGAAAGGGGGGGGGGGTCTCACGGAAGGGAGACCGTTCAGATTGGGGAAAGAACGAGTTTTCTTTCTAGTCCCCCCCCCCCCCGACCCAAACACCCCACATCCTTCCACTATTCTACCCTCTTTCGTGCAACACTCCAATCCCCCTCTCACTCCCCCCTATAAACTCTTACCCACTCTTTTATAATTCACACAATCACACTCGATTTCCCCCATTCAGAACAACCCCCCAATCCCCGCCAATCGCCCCCTGAAAGGGGTGGACAGTAAACTGGCCAATACTCTATTGGAAAACCTATTGGAAAGAAACACTGCTGTCACTTTTGACGACGTCAGTGGCTTGGACACTGCTAAGAGAGCCCTGTATGAGGCGGTTATATTGCCTATGGTGAGTTTTAAACGTATTTCGAGGGAATTTTAATTTTAGTAGTAGGATTATGTGACTGTAGATACTCCAATAAGCCCCCCCCCCCCCATCCAATACTACCCCCTTCTGTAGTGAGATTGGAATAGTGTAGTGAGTCCCTCTTCCAGTGGTTTATTGTAGTACTGCAGTATTTATGAAATGATGTCTTGTGGAATTTGCGCGATTTGGCAGTTACTTTTGCACAAATTGCTACTTTTTACGTGCAAAATCTATGTGGATTGGCATTGTAGGACACTGCAATATTTGTTTTTCGAAATTTTGTGTGCGGTGCAATTGTGCTTTGAAAAGGTATAGTGGTCGTAGCGTCACATTTATTCTGACTCCACTCGCGCGAATATCGGCTGCGCGTTGAACTCTGACTAGATTTGGAATAATCAAAATTTCAATTTACAAAATGTAAGTTAATTTGGCAAATTTTTGGAACATAGCTTAATTGCAGCTGAATCCCGACGTGTTCACGGGACTGCGCGAGCCGGTTCAAGGCATTCTACTGTTTGGCCCGCCCGGCAATGGAAAGACTTTCTTGGTTTGTTTTTGGTTTTCATCGTAAATACTCGAAATAAGCCCCCCCCCTGCCCCCCCTTCAATAGTCCCCCTCCCCCAAGTTGAGGTTTGAAAAATAAGCCCCGGGGTGTTTATTAGAGTATTTGTGATATTTCGATAGAACCATACTGTAATAAAATAGTGGACTAATTAGTATGAATTTAATTCGCAAAAATTCTGTCGTTGGATTTGCGCACTTTGTAGGGCTTGTAAAAGTAGCGCAAATTTCACTGTCACAATTTCAGTGTATTCTCAGTTCTCTATTATTTAAATTTTGAGCATGCGCAATTCGAGTGTAATTTTTGCGGTTTTGTTACTTCGTACGTGTGCCAAATTATTACCCAGTACGTACGTACGTGTGCCAAAAGTACGTATTCAATTATTTCCCAGTAATTATATTGTATTTTGACCTACTGAACTACTACGAGTCTAAGATTTCGCTAAGTCTACGATTTTCAATTTCAATAAAAATTAAATTAAAAATCAATTAAGATTTCGCACTTTTAACAGTCTACCTATCGAAAATGTTTTGTTGATTTTTGCTGGCCGTACTCTAATAAGCCCCCCCCCCCTCCTCCAATAGTACCACCGTATTGGGAACTGACAAAATAAGCACCCGTAGGCTTATTAGAGTATTTACGGCGCATATTTTGGTTAATAAATGTTCAACAATTCTCGTTTCGCCAAGTCAGTCAAGATACAATACCTGACGCAAATACTGTAATTTAGTTGTCTAGTACCGTAAATCCTCCAATAATCGCACCTTCTAGACGGTGGTTGAAATAATAAGCGCCCAGAGCGCCTGTTGGAGGTTTTACGGTAGTGTGCGAGTTCTTATTTACCTAATTAATTACACAAAAATTTTCAATTCAAATTCCAGGCCAAAGCCATAGCGAACGAGACGAAAAGATACTTTTTCAACATATCCGCCAGTGCCCTAACCTCAAAATGGGTGGGGGAAGCGGAGAAATTGGTCAAAGCGCTATTTGCACTCGCGAGAGATTTGCAGCCGAGCATTATTTTCATTGGTGGGGAGGCATTTTTGGTGGATTTTTGGCTAAAATTGTTGATTTTGTTGATTTACCATAGATACTCTAATAAGCCCCCCCCGCCCGGGGGCTTATTCATTCTACCTCCTTCTGGGACGGGGTACTATTAGAGGGGGAGGGCTTATTAGAGTATTTATGCTAGTTCTTTGATTTCTGTGATTTTTTAATCGTAATTCTTATATGGTGCAAATATGTGGCTAGACGGTGGTTTTACGCAAATTTGAATAATTTGTTGGATTTGTGTACCATAAATGGAAATTTTGGTGAGTTTGCGATATTTCTAGATTTTGTGTGGTTTTGTCGATTATTGTTTATGTACACAAATTGTCATCTATTGCTCTTGATTTAGTAAAGTTTAGTTTTTCTGTAAATTATGTTAAGTATACACCAATCTGTGCTTTGATAAATTTTGCCCGAGCCTTCAATTCAATTTATTTTTGTGATAAAACAGTTGCATTTTATAGATTTGTTTTAGACGAAATCGATTCCATTTTGTGCGAGCGCAGTGAAAAGGAGAACGAAGTTAGTCGAAGATTGAAAACGGAGTTTTTGGTGCAGTTTGATGGGGTGCGTTTGATTATTATTCTTCTATGATTCGCAGTTTGTCATTATTTTAATTATGTCGTTATTGGTAGTTTAATTAATTGTGTATACTTGAAACTTTATAGTGGTAAGATTTTTTGTGTTTGAGTGATTGATTCATTGAAAAATTTGAATATGTGGTGACATAGGTTTTTGTTTTCCTATTTTATTATATTTATGCGGCTATATTTTTGAATCTATAAACTTATTTTCATTCTTGATTTAGATGGCCTCAAATTCCGACGACAAATTGCTTGTGATCGGAGCGACCAATCGACCCTATGAATTAGACGACGCCGTCATACGGTATATTGGTACACTGTTGATTTGAATTTTAGATTTTGAAAACATTTGAATTAATTCTGTCTTTGGGAATGTGAATTGGGCAGCATCCACTGCGACATTTTGACATTTATCTCCTAATTTTGAAATAATTTCTAAAATTGTAATTTTGAACGAACAAATTGAATTTAATTTGAAATTTTTATTTTGAAGTTTTCCATGGTACAATTTTCTTTATTGGTTAACTTTCACCTCTGAGTGAAGCGCCTATCCGATTCAAATTTTGTAGTTTGATTTCAAATCTGAATTTGAACTTTGCAACTTTGCATTTTCGTATTATTGGACTCAATTTTGAATTTTTTTAGACGATTTCCGAAGAGAATTTACATCGGTTTGCCAGAGGACGACAGTCGAGCGACGCTAATTAAGAAATTGCTGCAACAACAAAATAATCCACTGAATGACACGCAAATTAGACAGGTGAGTTTGTGTTAATTTGGTGATAAAATATAATTTTGGCGCAATACGAGGAATATTTGTACGTGTAAAGAAAATTTCTACGCAAATACCAATTTTTGCGCCGAAATATTCGTTGTTCCATACAGGGCAGATGGAAATTGATGTCGAAAAATTGCGTCAAGTTGTAAAAAATGTCTCACTGTATTTTAGAAAATTTGTCATTTTCAGGTCGTCAGAATGACAGAGGGCTATTCCAATTGGGATCTGACCCATTTGGCCAAAGAAGCGGCTTTGGGACCCGTTAGAGAAGTGCCTCCTGAGAAACTGAAGAAGTTGAAGGCTGACAAGGTGGGAGATTTTGATTTTTTGTGTAATTTGCTTTAACATGCTGTCTCCATGCCTACCTCCCTTCCTCCCTCCCTCCTCGCCCACCCCCCCCTCGCCCTCTCTCACTACCTCTCCCCGCCCCCAAAGCTCAATTTACCAAAATCATAATATTCTGTATGTACCTCCCAATTTGCCATTAACTAGATACAAATTCTTTCTATTTTAGCTCCGACCAATAAGCGTGGCGGATTTTCGCGAGGCGGCCAATAAAATTCGGCCCAGCTCCAACCCGAAAATACTTGAGAAACTCATGGAATTCGCTGAAAACTATGGCGAAATTCAGAAGTGATAGCGCGTGATTTTCTCTTGGATTTTGCACTGCCGGTTTGTACAAAATCCCTCCGTCCGCACTGTGCAGTGTGTATGCCCTTGTGATGTGACGTGTGAAAGAATCCGATTCCACTTTATGCTGAACTGTAGTGCCTGTTTACTCCGGTGGCGCATAACAACATAACAAACATAACGCATAAGCTGATCGCATAAGTACATAAACACCGTGAATCAATATCGAGCGATATCAACGTAGATCGAGCGATATATCCGACTGATGACAAAATCCATGAGCGCAATAGCATCACCCTTGGCAGTGGCACTGACTCTGTTGTTGCTCTAGCTCGTCGAAGCTTTCCCGAATCAAAACCGCATGCGGAGCGAAAGCTCGCCAAAATGGAAACGATAAAATGGTAAGGTGGTACAGTACAACACATGCACACAGGTATTGTTGGGAACAAGTTGCGAAAACGCTGCAATGCACTTTAGTTTGCAAATGCAACAGCGTCAGCGCTTCTTTCTGAACAAGTACTGTTGTAGGGACTCCATTGTTGCAAGGAAGAGGCCGAGCCTTTGAATCGGAAGAATCCCTAACAAGAATATTGGAAGGCATCGGCTGCAGCCAAGAACAGATTAATGTTTGGAACGAACTTACATAGATACGGCATTGACAAGGCCAGGCAGTTCAGCGAGCAGAAGAGTCCATTGAAGCTGCTATTTCAAGGCTGAATGCCACGCTATATCCTTAAGACAAAGAAAACCTGATCCGCGGCCTGAAAATTAAGTGAAAGTTATACGGGAGGCAATACATACTGCACTTTGTGGTTTTGCAGAAGGCGATGTTTGTCTGTTTGTTTGAGACGAGTCCAAAGGCGACCAGGTTATTATTCACGCGGAGACGCTTGCAGGTTTGGAACTGGCACAGTTCTAGCAGAGTAGGAAATAAGTGGACGTAACCGTTTAAGTCCACTTGGGGTACGAAGTTTGGTGATGAGACAAGCAGGATGTGAATGTGATCAGACAAAGTCAAACCACGCCGAGAGCCTCCCGCAGAATCGAATGAGGTGTCATGTAAGGCTATGCAAGCCAAGTGCCTTCCCAACACAGCCAGTGTTGTTGCCTGCGATAGTGATGGCAACCGAAAACTGGGTAAGTACTTACCCAGTTTTACCCAGTTTATTTTAACTGGGTATACCCAGTTTTTACTTACCCAGTTTCGTTTCAGCGTACCCAGTTTTACCCAGTTTTACTTTTACCCAGTTGTTTTGCTGCGTACCTAAGCAGTTTCGGCTAGAAAACTGGGTACCCAGTTTTACTTACCCAGTTTTTACCCAGTTAATAAACTGGGTAAGAAACTGGGTAAACCGTATTTTGCAATCCCACCACTGTCAAATTTGCCTATTATCCATTTATGAGGCGGTCGTTGTCTAATGTAACATGCAGTGACCAGCACAAAACGTTATCTAGCCGCTGTTTAGTGTAGATGTCAGCGGATGCGCAGAGACTTTGGCGTTGAAATACGTGTCTCATCCAAAGAGATAGCAATACTGTGAAATGGAAAATGTTTGATTTTAGAGCAAAATGTCGCAGCACAGTGAATGCGCTACAAGCAGGGCCACTCTGGTCTGCATTCTGCTAGATCTATGTTGGTCTGATCTCAGAAGAGATGGTTCACAGTTCACAGTACCTCTGTGGGGTTAGTCTTCATGCATTTTGTGGTCCCGTACTAGGCTACTAATACCAGCGAATATTGGCCATTTTGTCACAATTGCACCAGAAGTCTGTTGGTGCAGTATTTTGATGCATTCATGCGCTAAATCAGAAGCGCTATTGTTTCAAAATTTTCCATCTTACTTACCCAGTTTACCCAGTTTATTCGGCCGTACTTACCCAGTTTCACCGAAAACTGGGTAAATTTACCTGTACTTACCCAGTTTTGCCGAAAACTGGGTATACTTACCTGTACTTACCCAGTTTCCAAATTTTGGAAATTGCCATCATTAGGCGAAGAATCATGCAGTGCTTTCGCTTTGTGAAGTGATTCATGCGAGCTTGCACGATGGTGTATGCCGACTATTACAGTAGAGCGTCGTCAGTTGTACCATTGCAGTAGCGTTGCCACAGCCGCTTTCACTTGCTCATTCACAACATCTGTGCCATGCAACATGTAGAATGGGTTTCTTCAGACAGACTGTCGGTTCATCGTCAGCGCATGCGCTACACAAATATCTCAGTTGTCTTCAAATGTGGTGTCAGGGGTGGAATAGCACCAAAACCAAAGCTACAGTAGTAGATTTTAGCGGCCGCTCAACAGATTATAACTGAGGGTCCTTCTGACTCATGGCAACATCAATGAGCGCAGTGGCGTCACCCTTGCCAGTGGCACTGACTCTGTTGTTGCTGTGGCTCGTCTGTCGAACGGAGGATGGGAGTGACTGTGTGGAAAAGTTGACGACGCTGCTTTCCAAACTCAAGACCACATGCGAAGCAAAAGCCCGCGCAAATGGAAATAATACAATGGTACCAGGGGTGACCATAGAAACTGATCTAGTTTCAGTTTCAGTATCAGTATCAGTTTTCATTTTAGTTTCAGTATCAGTTTCAGTTTCAGTAAAGAAAATTCTTGAGTTTCAGTTTCAGTTACTGAAACTGAGTTTCAGTATTCAGTATGCTGGTCGCGGCTGTAAAGCGAACATGCAGTCTTGCATGAATGCGTTGCTGAGTTGCTGATTACCGCACATAGAGTGTACTCCTAGTTATTCCGTCATTGTCAACAAGCAATGCGCCAAATTAACCTAAGATGAGCCAAAGATGCGCCTCAAATACTCATATTGAAACAGAAACTAGCATCAGTGGTGGGGAAACCAGAAACTGGCTTCAGTATTGCACTAATACTGATTCTTCTTGGGTGGGGATTTTGGGCGCTTTTAAAAAATTGCATTGCGCTTTTAATGAAGTCACGAAGCGCTTTTAAATGGCAACTAACGCTTTTAATTTGCCACGACAGCTTTTGCTTGCCGCTCTTCGGAAATGGCAGGAGGCGCTTTTAAAATGGCAGAACGCGCTTTTAAATGGCATGTTGCGCTTTTAATTCCTCCGGCAGTATTCCCCTGGACTTGGCGCGGTGGAGGAGCGTATTCATGGCACGCAGCAATGGCCAGGCATCGCTGTTTGCGCGACAGGGCAAAGCAGGGAAGGGGCTCAGCCGGCCTAAGCAGGAGGTGAATTATATGGAGGAGTGTTTATTCCACTTACAGTTTGCACTAAAACTCGGTCGACGTCGCGCCTGGCGGTTCTCAGCTGAGGCTTAGCGCGACCACCAACTTCAGGGCGCGCTCCGCGCGCCCTGAAGTCGGTCACCGGTCGCGTTAAGCCTAAGCTTCGACCCGCCAGACTGCGACGCCGACTGACTCTTGTGCACTGTGGGCGCAGGGCGAGCCTAAGCATAGCCTGAATTCAAAGGAATACACGCTGTCAAGGGATAGCAATGTGTTCAATCAAGCAATGCAAATTTTGGACATCCAAGTTACGTGAATGCACACAGAATGCAACGAGAAAGTCATCCATTCAGTGCGCTCGCCTATATCCCCACCGTCTGCCTTTTGGTTGACCACCGGCACGGCTCCGCAGCTTCCACGGAATTAAAAGCGCAAGTTGCCATTTAAAAGCGCATTCTGCCATTTTAAAAGCGCTTCCGGCCAAATTAAAAGCGCACCGCTGCGTTTTGCGGCCGCCAGAAATTAAAAGCGCAAGATGCCATTTAAAAGCTGGACGTGCCATTTAAAAGCTGCAAATATTTATCCCCATTCTTCTTGTGGAGTTTCAGTTTCTGTTTCAGTTTAAGTATGGCTGACCAGTTTAGTTTCACTTTCTATGGTCACCCCTGCATAGTACAGTACATTACACCCGTGTTGTGGGGAACAATTTGCGGAAACGGCGAGTACCGTTTAGTCTGCAATTCCAGCGTTTCTGAACAAACACTTTTGTAGGGGCTCCAGTGCTACAAGGAAGCCGCGAAGTCCATAGAATCGGAAGAATTTCTAAGAACAAAATTGGAAAGCATCGGTTGCTTCCAAGAACACATTAGTATTGCGAACAAACTGAGAAGCAACATTGGCAACGCCACAGAGCTGAAAGAGGCAAATGAATTGGTCGATGCTGCCACCACAAGACTGAACGCCATGCAGCATGCCTAAGGCAAGGAAGACGTGATTCGTGCGTGGTCTGAGAATCAAATACTGTAAGTCCGAAAAAGTTCGGACAGCGAAATGGTTGGAAAAAGTCCGACAGCTGGTAATGCTTTGTAAACGGTGTTCACGCTTTGGGAAGGCCCAAGCGTAACCTCTGTGTAGGACGGGACCTATTTTATTCAGTGCTTGCATTATTTACGGATTTGTATTGACGACGTGCCCACATGCGTTCTGAGCACACAAGCTCCGGTACTAAAAGTTGAGTTTGTATTCTGACTGGCATTGCAAAGAGTTGCGTCCTTTCTGCAGAGAGTGCAGAGCTTATCGCCCGTACTGTTCCGCTTCACGATCTTCCCCTTCGCAAGAGGGTATTGCATAGCAATATTGACACCTCCCGGGATTTGGTTTTTAGAGCAAGGAGATCCCTCTTTCAAGCAACGCTTTTAAAACAGTGCCAAAAAACTTGCCGAAGTCTTGACAATTTTCTTGGTGCATGTTTTACTGATAAAGAATTTGAATCAGAATGCGAAAGCCTTTGAATGACGTGCCGATTGCCACTGTAATCGCAACATGAGCAATTTAGAGATATTCCAGCGCTGCAGCAGACGTAGTGGATGTTGGGTTGTCCACCCTCCTTTTCCAAAGCCTTCCCATTGGTCAGAAAACAGCCGTGGGACCAGGCTGGCTCCTCGAACGACATCGGATGGGCCAGCTGAAGGATGGGGACGCGCTTAGGTTACTGTAGGTTGGATGTACAACCGATTTGACATAGGGCGCGAATTCCAATTCTGATGAATCGTGAACCTGGCAGCAAGTGGCTTCCTTGTAGTAAAGGCAGCCAACGCTCATTGGGCGCTCCACTTCTTCAGGCAGTTCAGTGGTGGGCTGAAGGCGAAATACGAAGTGCATGCGTTACAGTAGTCCAATCTACAAACAAACAACTTCTCTGTAGTACATACTGTACCATTCCGTCTCCGGGAAGGAAGCAACCAGGGAAACCCAAAAGAACATGCAACTACAGAGGCGAAACACCCTGTACCGTTTCCAGAATTCTTACGTCATACAACAAACCCCTCCCAAAGTTTAGGCTAGGCCAGTTAGGTTTAAGTTACATCTATCCTAAGTCGACTCATAATGCATAGGCGCCTCCATCTAATCCTCCGAGCATTCGGACCACTCTGTCTGATTAGCGTTGTGAAATTCCCCCATGATTGAGTCGCTTGGATTGCATTTATTACCGTCTATGCAATCATCTGTAGGTTCCTTTCCGCAGTCGTGGAGTAATCCGTTGGAGTGAGCTAGCTACATATTATCATCATCGTCGTCGTCGTCGTCGTCGTCGTCGTCGTCGTCGTCGTCGTCGTCGTCGTCGTCGTCGTCGTCGTCGTCGTCGTCGTCGTCGTCGTCGTCGTCGTCGTCGTCGTCGTCGTCGTCGTCGTCGTCGTCGTCGTCGTCGTCGTCGTCGTCGCGGCCGTCGTCGTGGTCGTCGGCGTGGTCGTCGTCGTGGTCGTCATCGTTGTCGTCGTCGCCGCCGTCGTCGTCGTCGTCGTCGTCGTCGCCGCCGTCGCCGCCGCCGCGGCCGCCGCCGCCGCCGCCGCCGCCGCCGCCGCCGCCGCCGCCGCCGCCGCCGCCGCCGCCGCCGCCGCCGCCGCCGCCGCCGCCGCCGCCGCCGCCGCCGCCGCCGCCGCCGCCGCCGCCGCCGCCGCCGCCGCCGCCGCCGCCGCCGCCGCCGCCGCCGCCGCCGCCGCCGCCGCCGCCGCCGCCGCCGCCGCCGCCGCCGCCGCCGCCGCCGCCGCCGCCGCCGCCGCCGCCGCCGCCGCCGCCGCCGCCGCCGCCGCCGCCGCCGCCGCCGCCGCCGCCGCCGCCGCCGCCGCCGCCGCCGCCGCCGCCGCCGCCGCCGCCGCCGCCGCCGCCGCCGCCGCCGCCGCCGCCGCCGCCGCCGCCGCCGCCGCCGCCGCCGTCGCCGCCGCCGCCGCCGCCGCCGTCGCCGCCGCCGCCGCCGCCGCCGCCGCCGCCGCCGCCGCCGCCGCCGCCGCCGCCGCCGCCGCCGCCGCCGCCGCCGCCGCCGCCGCCGCCGCCGCCGCCGCCGCCGCCGCCGCCGCCGCCGCCGCCGCCGCCGCCGCCGCCGCCGCCGCCGCCGTCGTCGTCGTCGTCGGCGTCGTCGTGGGGGGGGGGGGGGTGGGTGGGCGTCGTCGTCGTCGTCGTCGTCGTCGTCGTCGTCGTCGTCGTCGTCGTCGTCGTCGTCGTCGTCGTCGTCGTCGTCGTCGTCGTCGTCGTCGTCGTCGTCGTCGTATTAAAAGATGATGCTTTTGACGACGACAACGACGACGACGACGACGACGACGATGACGACGACGACAAAACGACGACGAAGAATGTGTTTGTGCACTCACCTGCATCCGGAAGTCTCACAACGTGGTCTCTAGGCGTGTCCATTGGTGGGATAGGATTCGAATACCTACATATGTGTAGAATGGTGCGATGTGTGCAGTCAATGCGCAACGTTTAGTGGTAATGGTAGAGCGGTTGCTTTATCGTATGGAATATCGCACACATACCGTAGACTGCAGAAGTCACAATACATAGTGCAAAATATGCATAGTGAAGTCAACTCAATTCAGCTTCTGCTTTGCTTAGTCTACTGTAACGTCACAGCATGTTACAGGACAGAGCGTCGCAGCAGCACAGAGCGCTTCAAGTGTGGTTACAGACGTCTAAAGATTGAAGTCCCGTAAACATAAGGAATGCCAGCAAAGCAAACCTATGGTACAGTTCAAGTTTGCCACAATTGACGACTACCATACCTTCATGCAAGAACTAACCCTGAAACCTCCAATAAGCGCCCCTCCAGTTTCCCATCTCCGACAGGATGTCGTTCAAGGGCGCGCTCAGTTGGGGGAGGGGGGGGGGTGGTGCGCTTATTGGAGTATTCACGGTTAACGCTTTCAAATTCACAAAGACACTTGAACCCATTCTCAAAGTTGAACCCATTCCCCAAAACGGGTTCAATGCTGAAGGATAGGCAGTGGGTGTTTCTAATTTTATCTCGAGCTAGAGTGGACCGATCGCGCCGATTCTTGTTGCATTGGACTCGCCGAAAAATCCTGAATCCGAATATGCATTCAGCGCCGCCATCGATTGACTTTGGCTAGAGTACTCAGGCGAGGCCTGTGAAAATCAATTTTCCGCAATCGCAGCGAAACCTGCACATTTGATACAGTTTCCAACAGTGCATCGAATGGCCTTTATCTCATCTCACTCCGTTGAGTCTTTCGCGAGATATGGCGCGCACAAGTTTGAGTTTGTATTGAAATATGTGACTAAGTGCTGAGGTTTGTGCCTCTGTAGCATGGGCACAGAGCCAGCTATTTTGCTGAAACTTGCAGAATGTGTAGACATGAGGCGTACACAGTTTTCGGAAAAGTTTCAGCGGATTCGCACCTTAAGTGAAGAAGTTACATGCTGTCCATTAGGATAGCATTTCAGGTCAGCTGAGGCTTTGACTCTTGTACTGTTGATTGACTTCTTTGCTGACTTTGCTGAATGGCTGACCGATTGTCGAATCTGCTGAAACTTTCCGAAAACTGTGTACGCCTCATGTCTACACATTCTGCAAATTTCAGCAAAATAGTTGGCTCTGTGCCCATGCTACAGAGGTGCAAACCTCAGCACTTAGTCACACATTTCAATACAAACTCAAACTTGTGCACGCCATATCTCGCGAAAGACTCAACAGAGTGAGATGAGATGAAGGCCATTCGATGCACTGTTGGAAACTGTACCAAATGTGCAAGTTTCTCTGCGATTGCAGAAAATTGATTTTCACAGGCCTCGCCCGAGTACTCTTGCCAAAGTCAATCGATGGCGGTGCTGAATACATATTCGGATTCAGGCTTTTTCGGCAAGTCCAATGCAACAAGAATCAGCGCGATCGGTCCACTCAAGCTCGAGATAAAATTAGAAACACCCACTGCCTATCCTTCAGCATTGAACCCGTTTTGGAGAATGGGTTCAACTTTGAGAATGGGTTCAAGTGTCTTTGTGAATTTGAAAGCGTTAATCCCCTACATCACAACAGTGGCAAAAGCGGACATCGGCACAGGCAGGGTCTCCGGCAGCGTCCCCCACTGCCCCACCTCTGGATCCCACATCTCGATGGAGTCCAGGAAGCCATCGTCGTTGTTACGTCCCCCGATAGCGTAGAGTCTGCCCTCGAACTCGGCCAGGCCCAGTTCCGCCCTCCTCTCTCTCATGGAGGGGAAGGGCAGCCAGCGGTCACTGGACACAGCGTAGCGCTCGCAGTTGTTGAGGTAGTTGGTGCCATTGAAGCCTCCGCAGAAGACAATGGAGGGCTGGCCTTCCACAGTAAAAGTTGTCGCTGTCGCTGCCCCATCGTACTTCGCTTCGGTCAATGATGCCACTTCCATCCATCCATCATTGGTGCTCACGTCGTAGCGAAACACTCGGTCGCTGGCGGTTGATTGTCCATCGCCTACCCCATCCGGACGCGTTACACTTTACCTTGGGAAAATTTTTCTCCTGATCTTTGTTGGAGGGATAAATAATGGAAAATAAAATTCCGCCAAGATTTATAGTATTACCTTGGAGGAAATTTTTCGTGCAGCGTTACAAAAAATCTTGCGATGATTTTTGTGTGCCGTGGCAGCCAGGTGCCACCCTTGGGCAGAATAATTTTTCCTCCCAAGGTTTCTCAAATTCCAGCGATAATTCTTCCTCCAAGAAGTTATGTAACTCTTGTCCAGTTTTGGGCAAGAAACCACACACGAATAACGAGATCGCTAGCAGGGATTGCAGTACTGGATTATGATGGTACTGGATTATGACTACTTAGAGGCTCATTCAATGTGTTGTAACATGCCAATTCGCTGTCAATCAGTTCATCAGTTCGTTTCAATTTGCCTATCAGTTCTTCTGAGCTTCATGATTCAGTAGCCGAATCTCTGGGCGATATGGTCTATGACCATCATCCAGGTCCCCATGGTGCCAAGTGCCAATGCTACTCGGTTGAAGATGGACCACCTATAAGCGATAGACGACGACGACGACGATGACGACGATGACGACGACAACGACGACGACGACGACGACGACGATGACGATGACGACGACGACGATGACGACGATGACGATGACGACGACGACGACGACGACTCACCTGACTTTCTTCTCCAATTTGGTCTGCGTGCCCTTGTGAATGGGGGCATCTCCTTCAGCTGAATCTTCTTCAGCCTGGGCCTCATCCACATGGAACTGCTGCATATGCTCCACATTTATCTCCATTGCAGACAGATCTGATGTGAATAACATGAATAGTGTAATGAGAAATTACTTGCTAGATAAAATTGTCTTGTGCAAACAATTTTAATACAGAAGACTTGATGCCATGTACATACTATATTTACGATGAATGCAACTGTAGCACCCTCACTCACTCACTTACTCACTCACTTACTCACTCACTCACTCACTCACTCACTCACTCACTCACTCACTCACTCACTCACTCACTCACTCACTCACTCACTCACTCACTCAATCACTCACTCACTCACTCACTCACTCACTCACTCACTCACTCACTCACTCACTCACTCACTCACTCACTCACTCACTCACTCACTCACTCACTCACTCACTCACTCACTCACCCTCTGACTTTTCAAGTTTTAGGTTGTCCAAGACTGCTGTTGTGTTGCCACCAATGGGGAGGAAGACGTGGATATCCAGCAGAGACACTATGACTGGTGGTGAGAAGACAGTTTTAACATGCGTGGAGAGAAGACAAAATACTGCGCAAGGTTTTTTTGTCTTGGTACAAATTATAACCATTATAATGTGCTGCAGGGTCTCAAAATTGATGCCCTTTGCGAGGCGCAAAATGGATATCTCCATAATGCGATGATCAGCTCCCATGATCCACTGCCCTATGATGAGAAGCGAGGGAGAACTATGGCAGTGTGTTATCAGCTGCTCACGTCCAACAACTTGATTTTGGGTGGTATAGCTCAAGGGAAATCATTTCTGAATGCCGCAAGAACGGTACCTACCACTACAGATTCTTCTTGGTGACAATTGTTGTGTAAATTGCCATCGTGTTTTATAGATAGTCACTGATCGAGGATACACAATGCCGTCTATTGCCTATGCTTTCGCTCAACGGTGGAAAACGTGGTGGGTTGGCACTCTCATGAATAAAGGGAACGTGCCCAAGGAGATTATGAAGGGGAGCCCAAAGGCAGACAATCTGCCTAGATCTCACTCGCTGTGGGCCTCAACAGAGGATGGTTAGTGAGTGAGTGAGTGAGTGAGTGAGTGAGCGAGTGAGTGAGCGAGTGAGTGAGTGAGTGAGTGAGTGAGTGAGTGAGTGAGTGAGTGAGTGAGTGAGTGAGTGAGTGAGTGAGTGAGTGAGTGAGTGAGTGAGTGAGTGAGTGAGTGAGTGAGTGAGTGAGTGAGTGAGTGAGTGAGTGAGTGAGTGAGTGAGTGAGTGAGTGAGTGAGTGAGTGAGTGAGTGAGTGAGTGAGTGAGTGAGTGAGTGAGTGAGTGAGTGAGTGAGTGAGTGAGTGAGTGAGTGAGTGAGTGAGTGGAGTGAGTGAGTGGAGTGTGTGAGTGAGAGCAGGTTCACATTGCAGGCTCTGTAGACATCTGTACTTGGAGTGATAATCAGCCTGTCAGCATGCTATCGACTGTTCCTGATCACTATCTCCAAGCTAATGAACGGTTTCCAACAACTGTCCAGAGAAGAGTCAAAAACACACTCGGAGATGGGTCATTGAAACGTTTTTCTGGCCCACCATCTTCTACATTTTTGAGAAATTTATGAAGGGCATCGACCTTTTGTAAGTTGCGCCTGTTTGCTTTATTATGAAATATCAATTAATCTGTAATAATTGTACAACAATACATTTGCACCAAGCTTTGAAGACTTTAAGAAGTTTGTTAAAAAGTTGCACCAAGAAATAATTTTGTTGTGTTTATATTTCTGCTGTGCTTATAAATCTTGCATTGTTTAGCGACCAGAAGAGATGTACTGGCCGTCAACACATGAGGAGCAGCAAGTGGACTCTAGGAGGAGCTTTTATGTTTCTTCTGGAGGCAGCCCTAGTCAACTGTGTTATTCTATATCAAGAAGAGAACATTTCATTTGAAAATTGCAATGTCAGGCAGCAGCTGATTGAAGAGCTGTTGTCTGAGATTCAGTCCATAGACGATTCAGAAGGTGATGCTGCTGCTGATCCCCAGAATTCTACACTCACTATCTGCGCCAACACTCTCGAGAAGAAGATACACCCTGTCCCTAATCAGTTGCGGCAGGATAAGCTGTTAAAAGTGCGATCTGACTGGTCCCTAGGGCACTGGCCTTGCTACGTAGAGTCAAACAATCGCAAGAGATGCATTTTGCACAAATCTGCAGTGTCAGGCAAGAAATCAAATGACTGTCGCAGCCCAACGTTCTGCTCTACTTGTAATGTATTCCTGCACCCCCACTGTTTCCAGCTGTTTCATCAATCTCCTGAGAGTGAAATCCGTAAACTTTTGTAGATACTGTGCCGTCTGGCCATTGTGTGATACCGTGCCATCTGGCCATTGTGTGCGGTCTTGTGTGGCGTGAGAAACATGTAAGTGGAGACGGATCATCACAGTTCACAATTTCACGGTCACAGCACAGCACTGAAACAAAGCAAATGTAGGTAGGTACACACAAAATCACCCCCAAGATCACTGAACTTTGCAATGTAGGTACACACAAAATCACCCCCAAGATTACTGCACTTTGTAACGCAGGTTCACATAAAATCCCCTCCAAGTGTAGTGCAAAAAATTTGTACCAAGTAACACAACCATCCATGATTTTCTTGGGAGAATTTTTTAACCAGAATATCCAGATTTTGTAACTCTCCTTGAAAAAAAAAGTTACGCCAAGAAATCTGTTTTTCTTCCTCCAAGATTTTATAACAATTTTCTTGGGTTATTTTTTTTTTTAATTTTGGGTAAATTCCGCCAAGAAATATCGAACGCAGCGTTACGGCCAGATCTGGCCGTAACGCGGACGGATGGGCTACCCTCCCTCCAACGATGTAGAGAAAGGAGCCAATGGCCGCGCCGCTTCCAATATCCACCCCAATGGGCATGTTGTGGGGCAGTGTCTGCCATGGTCCCTCGGCTAACTCCAGGTACTCGCAGCTGCTCAGACTGCCAAGGCCTCCGCAGACGTAGAGACGGCCGTCTGCAAGAGCAGTGTTGCTTGGTGCATGGTTTGAAGGATCAGGATAAGAACGCACTCTACTACTCGGAGCCAATGCAGCGTGTGCGCACATTGTCACTGTGACACATTGTAACATTGTCACGTTGTCCCCTAGTCGTCTAGCTCAGATCCACAAAGGATCAATCAAATCACCACCAATCCCTATAGAATTGAGGGTGATTCTGGTTGCGATGCGGCACTACCAGATTAATTAACCCAAACAGTCTGCGTCAACTTTTGAAACAACTACATTTTATGGTTATGGGACATCATCTCAGGGTGTAGCGTTGGCTCAAACTGATACTCCAAACAGTGCGTTGCTTCACAGAAAGCCCACAGGTGTGGCCATTTCGTTTTCGCACATCACATTGCCTACCTCACTACACCATCATGGATACTCCAACCCACCTATCGTGGCGTAAGCCGGCGCCGCTCTCAGCGTATTCAGTTGCGGTCCAACAACAAAGCCTGCAGTGTCAGCTTTCAGAACTTCTGAGGTGTCGAGGCAGGACGAGCCGCGGCAGACTCCAGCGGCCACCACAAACGTTCCGTCTGATAGTTGTCCTGCTGCGTGGTGGTATCGACCCTTCAGAAGTCTCTCTGGACGGTTGGCTAGCTCTCCCGTGCGGGGATCGTAGACCACCAAACGGTTCTGCGTGACTCGGCCCACTCCGCCAGAGAGAAGAATGGGGTCTGCTGAACATGAATGAGAGTGCTAACAAGTGTGTGCGCTATACTTTCCCGGCAAAATACGGGATGGGTAGATTATGCTAGGTGGGAAACTCACCAGTTTTGCTGTTCGGGAATGAGATGGCGTTCGTTCCTTGGGCTGTTGAGCCATCGATCGATTCACGTCTGAAATCTGAATCGTCAGTAGGCTTTGGTTGTGAATGGCAACTGTTTATATCTTACAGCAGTTTGCAGACTCGACAACAAACGGCAGACCACTTCTCTCACACTTTGCGTATTTGTTTGTTTTCTTTGTCTCTATGAAGGTACTGCATGCATTGTACCTCGCTATGAGCGGTCGTTTCTTGGCGTGCACAGCGATGACGATGAGTTGCTGAAAGAATTCGTGACTGCATTTCGTCTGCAACGTAATAGAACTTTGCCTTACATCGACGTTGATTGCGTAAAGAGCTCACAGTCGCGACAATGATAGCCAGCTTCATATTCGATGTCACCCTTGCTTGACTACCCGTCTTTTGGACGTCCTTTCTAACAGTGTTAGTTAACCTACTCAACTTTCGCTGGTGATGAAGGAAATGTGCTGGAGCGGCCAAACAAGTTGCGCTCAACCCCTCGCGATAAGAACACTGTCGCTTGGAAACCTTTAACACTTTGAAGTTCACACATGCACTTGATCTCATTCCTGAAGTTGATCTCATTATTGATAATGAGATCAATGCTGAAGCATAGGAGGAGGGTGTTTCTAATTTTATCTCCCGCTAGAGTGGACCGATCTCGCTGATTCCTTTTGCATACGACTCGTCACTAAGTCCTGCATCAAAACATGTCTTCACCACTGCCATCAGTCGCCTCTTGCGGTTGCACTGGAAAAGGGCTTGGAAAATTGGAATTTTATTTATTGCAACGAAAATTGCACACATAGTGCAGTTTTCAATCCTACATCGATTGGTCTTAATCTCACCTCGCTCCGTTGTGCGGTTCGCGAGATATGGAGTTCCGAAGTTTGACGCTCAGTTGAAATGTTTGTCAAAGTGCTTAGGTTTGTGTCCTAATAACTCGAACGTCTAATCACCTATCTAAGCAAAACTCATGCGGTGGGTAGGCACAGAGAATGGGTAGTTTTTGAAAAAGTTTCACTGGAATTAGGTGTGTCAGCAACAAGCTACATGCAATACTTTGGGATACCAATTTGGCATCTACCGCTTCAGATGTCTTGGACCATTAACAGACATTCTTGCAAACTCTGTTAACTGACCCTTGAAAGCCAGAATGCAATGAAACTTTTTCAAAAGCTACCCATTCTCTGTGCCTACCCACCGCATGAGTTTTGCGTAGATAGGTGATTAGACGCTCGAGTTATAAGAACACAAACCTAAGCACTTTGACAAACATTTCAACTGAGCGTCAAACTTCGGAACTCCATATCTCGCGAACCGCACAACGGAGCGAGGTGAGATTAAGACCAATCGATGCAGGATTGAAAACTGCACTACGTGTGCAATTTTCGTTGCAATAAATAAAATTCCAATTTTCCAAGCCCTTTTCCAGTGCAACCGCAAGAGGCGACTGATGGCAGTGGTGAAGACATGTTTTGATGCAGGACTTAGTGACGAGTCCTATGCAAAAGGAATCAGCGAGATCGGTCCACTCTGGCGGGAGATAAAATTAGAAACACCCTCCTCCTATGCTTCAACGTTGATCTCATTATCAATAATGAGATCAACTTCAGGAATGAGATCAAGTGCATGTGTGAACTTCAAAGTGTTAACGGCAGTTAAACGGACGGAAAGCCAATTTTGGTCCTACAATGAGCCCTATGGTGAAGCGGCACAAACTTTGACACGCCATAACTCGGAAACGGTGGATCGTAGCGACTAGCGGTAACTTGCGTTGGATGCGTCTCGTCGAGTTCTATATTGTGGCAAAATTTCGTCAAAATCGGAAGAGTTCGAATTTTTGCGATTTGCGCGATGCCGGCTCGCCGGCCCAGTGAGAATTGCCAACTTTGAGCGCTTGCGCTGCGAGGTACGAAGGCCGGGCGGCGCTAGTACTAGGGCCGATTATTAACCTACCTAGACACTACAGGGCGGCTCAGCGTCGAAGCCGTGTGGCATATGTGGCGGCAGGAATCGTGATCCAAAGTAGCTTTCTCTCCCTGTGAGGCGGCGCATGGCGAATTTTTCAAACTCGCTCCGTGTGCCACATTCAAAATTTTGAATTTTTCGACGCCACTTGGCAGTATTCATCACCCATGGGTTGGGCAACTTTCTGTCTGACAAATTTTTGAATTTCGCTTTTGTTCGTTTTTTATGGACATTTTTGTAAAATGGCCGCCGGCGCCTAGTCGCCGAATAGGGACAGCTTTTGAATCTCGATGTCGGTGTGTGTACAGGGTGGAGGGCCGGTTCTTGCGGCGTTTAGTAGAGGACACTTTGGGCTTTCCATCGCTGCCGCGACCGACCCCCAATCGTTTCTCGTTGGCGAGATACGGCGCCTGAAAGGAAAAAATATTTCGAAAAAATCGCTCGAAAACCGGGTTTCGGACAGAAAAGCGGCTTGTTGCGCAAGAACGGTACAAGATAGGAAGAAGTGATCTCAAACAAAGTTGTAGAGCTGACAACGGGCAATTCGCGAAAAGACACCGCATCGCTCTATCTCCCAATCTCGAGATATAAGCCTTTGAAAATTGCGCCAAAAACGGCGAAATTTTCGATTTTCCGGTTTTTTCGCCCGGCCTCAGCCGGGCGAACCCCTACGAGAGCTTTTCGTGCGTGCGTGCGTGCGTGCGTGCGTGCGTTCGTTCGTTACGCTCTCAGATCTCGGTGTTGGAAAGTCGTAGGAAGGAGATCTTGGGCTCTACGGAAAGCTCTCGACTCACTGGTAATGTCGCTAAGAGACTTCGAAATTCAAAAGTTTGAATTGCGCGCGCTACAGTAACCCGAAGGTCAAAACGGAAAACGGCTGTAACTCGCTCGTCTTACGTCGTAGAGCGGCGCGCGATAGGTCAACTAAAAGGTCTCGACGTGCGCTTTCGTTTGGCATTAAAAGTTTTCTTAATTACGCAAACACGCACCACGAAAAGCGACATTCTCGCGTTTTTAACGCAGAAATCGCTCTAACTCGCTCAGCGTGCGTCGTACGGAGACGATCTTGGGTTGGTTGGATAGCTCTCGACTCACTGATCATTTGTTCTTCTATTGGTTGAAACTCAAAAGTTTGAATTTCGGGAGCTACAGTAACCCAAAGGTTTAAAACGCAAAACTTATCTAACTCTCTCGTCTTCCGTCATAGAGAGACGATCTTGAGTTCGTTGAATAGGTTTCGGCGCACTGATAATTCCGTTAAAAGAAGTCGAAATTCAAAAGTTTGAATTGCGCGCGCTACAGTGACACGAAGGTCCAAAACGCAAAACGGCTCTAACACGCTCGTCTTACGTCGTAGAGCGGCGCGCTATAGGTCAACTAAAAGGTCTCGACGTGCTCTTTCGCTTGGCGTGAAAATTTTGTTAATTACGCAAACACGCACCACGAAAAGCGGCATTCTCGCGCTTTTAGCGTAGAAATCGCTCTAACTCGCTCAGCGTGTGCCGTAGAGAGACGATCTTGAGTTGCTGGATAGCTCTTGACTCACTGATCAGTTGTTCTTCTATTGGTCGAAACTCAAAAGTTTGAATATCGCGAGCTACAGTAACCCAAAAGTTCAAAACGCAAAACTTCTCTAACTCGCTCGTCTTACGTTGTAGAGCGGCATTCGTTCGACCGTTTGAAAGCTTACGTTCAGGCAGTTGTTGAACGGTCATTCCTAAAGAAATGCTTTTGTTTTTTAAACCCTTGTCTTACGAACAACTTTGTCTGCTAAAAAAATTAATCCCGGGCGATCCCAATGTTGCCTTGCAACAACCGCTCAGAAATGCGTGTGTCTTGCTCAAAAAATTAATCCCGGGCGATCCCAATGTTGCCCTGCAAGAACCGCTCAGAAAGCAGCGTGTCAGAAGTAGCGCATGAATAGTGGACTCCGGGCGGGCGCGCGTCATATCGGAAAGGCTTTGAAATACTTTAAAAAAGTATCCACTCTTTTACTCTTCCACTTTAAAATACTCACAAACCACTCTGTATTAATAAAACAACTCAACTTTTTTAAAACAGCTTGTTCGCCTGATGGACTAGCGGCGAAATTTCTTCAGAAATGGAAAGAGCATAGACCGCGGATAATTTGTAACACAAAAGAAATTTTTTTCCATTGTGGAATTTTACAGAAATACGCCACAATTTGCCAAAATTCTACAAATTGACAAAAGCGTCATAACACAGAATTACATACACCAACGAAGTTCCTGGTAGAGAACGACTACACCAAACAGTTTCAGCAAGTTTTTTTGTTCGATGTTGTGTATTCCCACAGGTATAAAACTTCGGATGAACGGCGTCGTATCATGCCGATATCATATAGCGAACGCGGCGATATCACTGAGCTTTAGATCAGTTGTACAGACAACCGTATCGTGGTAGTAGCTGCACTTGAATTGTGGTACACGTTTTCATGATACCTTCTGTAAATACGGCTAATTATGCGAATGAAATTCACTGTACTGTTCACCAAGATATGACAGACACAAAGTATAGGTTGAACTTTTTACACACACGGCTTGTTTCGCCCGGCCTCAGCCGGGCGAACCCCTACGAGAGCTTTTCATGCGTTCGTGCGTACGTACGTCCGTTACGCTCTCATATCTCGGCGTTGGTAAGTCGTAGGAAGGCGGTCTTGGGCTTTATGGATAGCTCTCGACTTACTGGTAATGTCGCTAAGAGACTTCGAAATTCAAAAGTTTGAATTGCGCGCGCTACAGTAACCCGAAGGCTCAAACTGAAAACGGCTATTACTCGCTTGTCTTACGTCGTAGAGCGGCGTGCGATAGGTCAACTGAAAGGTCTCGACGTGCGCTTTCGCTTGGTATAAAAAGTTTCTTAATTACGCAAACACGCAATACGAAAAGCGACATTCTCGCGTTTTTAACGCAGGAATCGCTCTAACTCGCTCAGCGTGCGTCGTAGAGAGACGATCTTGGGTTGGTTAGATAGCGCTCGACTCGCTGATCATTTGTTCCTCTATTGGTCGAAACTCAAAAGTTTGAATTTCGCGAGCTACAGTAATCCAAAAGTTTATAACGTAAAACTCCTCTAACTCGGTCGTCTTCCGTTGTAGAGAGACGAGCTTGAGTTCATTAGATAGGTTTCCGCACACTGATCATTCCGCTAAGAGAAGTCGAAATTCAAAAGTTTGAATTGCGCGCGCTACAGTAACCCGAAGGTCCAAAACGCAAAACGGCTCTAACACGCTCGTCTTACGTTGTAGAGCGGCATTCGTTCGACCGTTTGAAAGCTAACGTTGAGGCAGTTGTTGAACGGTCATTCCTAAAGAAATACTTTTGTTTTTTAAAACCCTTGTCTTACGAACAACTTTGTCTGCTAAAAAAATTAATCCCGGGCGATCCCAATGTTGCCCTGCAAGAACCCCTCAGAAATGAGCGTGTCAAAAGTAGCGCATGAATAGTGGACTCCGGGCGGGCGCGCGTCATATCGGAAAGGCTTCGAAATACTTTACAAAAGTATCCACTCTTTTACTCTTCCACTTTAAAATACTCACAAACCACTCTGTATTAATAAACCAACTCAACTTTTTAAAAACAGCTTGTTTTGCCGAAAACTCAAAATTGTGACCCGCTAGAGTGAAACAAGCTGTGTGTGTAAAAAGTTCAACCTGTACTTTGTGTCTGTCAAATCTTGGTGAAGAGTGTAGTGAGTTTCATTCGCATAATTAGCCGTATCTAGAGAAGGTATCTTGAAAACGTGTACCACTATTAAAATGCAGCTATTACCACGATACGGTTGTCTGTACAACTGATCTAAAGCTCAGTGATATCGCCGCGTTCGCTATATGGTATCGGCATGATGCGACGCCGTTGATCTGAAGTTTTATACCTGTGGGAATACGGCACATCGAACAAAATACTTGTCAACTGTTTGGTGCAGTCGTTCTCTACCAGGAATTTCGTTTGCTTGCGTATTTCGCGTTACGACGCTTTTGTCAATTTATAGAATTTTGGCAAATTGTGGCGTATTTCTATGCAATTCCACAATTGCAAACAGTTTTGTTTGTGTTACAAATTATCTGCGGTCTATGCTCTTTCCATTTCTGAAGAAATTTCGCCGCTAGTCCATCAGGCGACAGAGTCGATTTTCGACATTTTTACATTTTAATTGTAAATATCTCTAAATTGCAATATTGCAAAACTGTAGAACCATGTCACAAATGCTTATTAGCTTACGTCCTTTCAATTTCTGCATTCACATTCGTCAATAAATGACGTTCTATTTTTGTCAATTTATGAAATGTTAACAAATAATTGCGTATTTCTATGAAATTCCACATTTGAAAAAAATTTCTTTTGTGTTACAAATTGTCCACGTCCTATGCTCTTTCCTATTCTGAAGAAATTTCGCCGCTAGCTCATCAAGCGAAAGAGACGATTTTCGACATTTTCGTATTTTAATTGTAAATATCTCCAAATTGCAATTTTTCAAAACTGAAAAACTATGTCACAAATTCTTATTGGCTCACGACGTTTCAGTTTCTGCATTCACATTCGTCAATAAATGACGTTCTATTTTTGTCAATTTATGAAATTTCGACAAACAATTGCGTATTTCTATCAAATTCCACATTGACAAAAAATTTCTTTTGCGTTACAAATTATCAGCGGTCCGTGCACTTTCCATTTCTGAAGAAATTTCGCGGTTAGCTCATCAGGTGAAAAAGTCGATTTTCGACATTTTTGAATTATAATTGTGAATATCTCGAAAATGCGAAATTAGCAACAGAAACGGACATCGGATCCGTACTCAGCGACCTTGACTCTACTTGACCACATATGTCACATATCTTACTTCGGTGCCACGGACGGACACACACACACACAGACAGACAGACAGACAGACAGACAGACATTGTCATCCGTCACCTCGCCGCGCTGAGGCGCGGCGAAATAACGCCGGAATATGAAATTTCGACCTTTTTAGCACTCCGACCCCAAAAGGGGCGGAGTGCTATAGTGGAGCTGCTACCGACTAACTTTTTCGCCACTCACTTTCGTGCCTCATTTCTCATCCGATTTTGACGGGTTTTTTTTTAATCGATAGCTCTCGAGGGATAGTAGGTGTGGACGGACCTTTGTTTTTTTCGCGTAGTGGGAAAATTGTGAGAAAAATTCAAAAATTTGAAAATTTACTTACTGGAGATGTGTTCACCCAGCTGGAATTTCTGGAATTTCTGGCCGGTTTTTACGCCCTATGGATATGTTATAGCCCTCGACGAGACGAACAGGGGACAAAAAATCCCAAGCCAATCGGCCGACGCGTTCTCGGGTTACGGTAGCCGAAAGTGGTTTTTTGACAAAAATTTGACTTTAAAAAATCCTAGTAAATCAGGGAGTTGTTGGATCGGGCCAGATATCTCAAATCGGCAAGATTAACATGCTCTCTTTCGTTTAAGACCAAAATCTCTGAAATCCGCCGCGGAAATCTTGAGTTCTGCTGTGCCAACGGGTCTCCATCAGGGGTCGAAAATTCCAATTTTTGACTTTCGGCCGTTTTAGCGCCCGATTGCGATGATTTATGGCCAAATGGACTGCACCACGCGATTCCCCGTTGAAAACTGATCCGGAATCGATTTTAAAAAATATTTTTTCGGCTACCGTACCCCGGCCGCGTCCAAATTTCGAATTTCCACCCGGGTGGTCAAAATCAATGTTGGAGTCGATCCCGGTGCTTTCGAGGTCGCTGATGCCGAATCTGGCGTTATTCTAGCGTTTCGGATCAAGATTGGCGAGTTTCGGTTGCAAATCGACCTACCGAAGCCCTACGTCGACGAAACTGAATGTGAGGTGATTGTACGTTTGTAATGTCGATTCTAGGGTATTTCGCGACGAGGAACGCGAATTCGCTATTGGTTTCTCCATTTTGTGTCGATTTTGCCTTCAAACAGCCACTTTCCTAATGCCGACATTCAAATTTGAATGCAACTTTTACCGTACTCTCCCCAAACTATGTTGTAACGTTGTAACTTAAATTTGCGCGCGCATTCGAACTTCTGAGTTGAGGAAATGCAGTGCGGAAAGATGGTGTGGTAAAGGAAGCATTTGCGCATGAATTGTCAATTCTTCCCGTCCAAAATGGCAAGATTCGGGTCTGCGATTGGCGCAGCCCCGAATCTTAGCTGCCGGCTACTGGTTGAATCGAAGCGAAATGGCGCATTTTGGGCTCAATACGGCCTGGTCTACAGGATTTCGGTGGAGTTCTGCTGCGCACCGGTCCTTGTAGGTGGAGGGAATACGCGTACTCTGAAACTCGCGCGCGGGCGGAATTTGTGGAGAACCTTTGGGCGGAAATCGGCCTTATTTCTCAAGATAAGTGAGTGGCGGTCTGCTTTCTGCCGTTCGGGTCGGAGTGCTTCACTGCAGGCTCTCCTGCACGTTTCCCTTGTTGTGACAGGTTGCCCAGATCTGAATTTAAGTGCGAAATTTCTTCATGAGTAATGATTTAAATTATTATTTTGATTGTCATAAAGAATTAATTTCTAATTATCTTTTAGATGATAGTGCTTCTAATGGAACTGAGCGCATTTGGCTGGAAGCTGCCTTCGGAAGCCAATGAATACTACTTTCAACACACATCGAATACAAGCGAAAATAGTGGAAATGCAGCGTGAAAATTGTGGGAAAATAAGTGGAATTCATGACAAAAGTCGGGAATATTGATTTATGCATTTACCGTAAAGTGCCGATTAGTTTCGCTCTCCTAATAGTTTCGTGTCTCCAATTAGTTTCGCCCCTGAGTGGCACATTGATTCTATAGTTTCGGGTCTCCAAATAGGTTCCCCACAAAACAGTCGTTCTGTGTGTAAAGCGACTGAGGCGTAGAAATAGCTTAATTAAAATGTTATTTTGCGTTAGCAGCAGACACATCAAGCTGATCCAGCAGAAACTTTATATTTATCTATGTTTTGGGTGGTATTTTCTATTGGTATTGTAGTTCTTGTTCGCATTCCTATCACTTTTTGTCAGTAAATGAGGGGTTGAAATAATAGTTTCGGGGCTCCAAATAGTTTCGGGGCTCCAATTAGTTTCGCCCCTGGTTTCGCCCCAGAGAGACACATTGAAAAAATAGTTTTGCCCGAAACTAATCGGCACTTTACGGTATTCTGGTTGTTCAAGCTGTGTGCGTTGTTTTTGCGCACAGTTATGGCTTTTTGTTAGGTCTGCACTAATTTTAGGCTTTAATGTGCACAATTTTTTCTGTTTTTGCACAATTTCGCCTCAAAATAGTGTCTTAATTACAATAATTTGCACCCCTGCTTAACAATAGTGCTGTGACGATCACTCTCTGCCATACCATACAATATTCTGTGCTTTTTGGTGTCATAATAATGCAGCTAAGATACAAAATCTCACCATGTCCTCAAATATTCGACAATTTGCTGATTCTGTTCCGTATATTGCGCGATTTTGCTCGTTGTTTTCTGGTGAATAAATAAATTTCTTTGGTATTGCGAGTGATGTATTTTTTCGCCCGGCCTCAGCCGGGCGAACCCCTACGAGAGCTTATCGTCCGTTCGTGCGTCCGTCCGTCACGCTCTCAGATCTCGGCGTTGGTAAGTCGTAGGAAGGCGATCTTGGGCTCTACGGAAAGGTTTCGACTCACTGGTAATGTTGCTAAGAGACTTCGACATTCAAAAGTTTGAATTACGCGCTACAGTAACCCGAAGGTTCAAACTGAAAACGGCTATTACTCGCTCGTCTTACGTCGTAGAGCGGCGTGCGATAGGTCAACTAAAAGGTCTCGACGTGCTCTTTCGTTTGGCATTAAAACTTTTGTTAATTACGCAAACACGCAACACGAAAAGCGACATTCTCGCGTTTCTAAGGCAGAAATCGCTCTAACTCGCTCAGCGTGCGTCGTACGGAGACGATCTTGGGTTGGTTGGATAGCTCTCGACTCACTGATCATTTGTTCTTCTATTGGTCGAAACTCAAAAGTTTGAATTTCGGGAGCTACAGTAACCCAAAGGTTTAAAACGCAAAACTTATCTAACTCGCTCGTCTTCCGTCATAGAGAGACGATCTTGAGTTCGTTGAATAGGTTTCGGCACGCTGATGATTCAGTTAAGAGAAGTCGAAATTCAAAAGTTTGAATTGCGCGCGCTACAGTAACCCAAAGGTCCAAAACGCAAAACGACTCTAACACGCTAGTCTTACGTCGTAGGACGGCGTGCGATAGGTGAACTGAAAGGTCTCGACGTGCTCTTTCACTTGGCGTAAAAATTTTGTTAATTACGCAAACACGCACCACGAAAAGCAACATTCTCGCGTTTTTAGCATAGAAATCGCTCTAACTCCCTCAGCGTGCGTCGTAGAGAGACGATCTTGAGTTGCTGGATAGCTCTTGACTCACTGATCATTTGAGCTTCTATTGGTCGAAACGTATAAGTTTGAATATCGCGAGCTACAGTAACCCAAAGGTTCAAATAGCAAATCGGCCCTAACTCGCTCGTCTTACGTTGTAGAGCGGCATTCGTTCGACCGTTTGAAAGCTTACGTTGAGGCAGTTGTTGAACGGTCATTCCTAAAGAAATACTTTTGTTTTTTTAAACCCTTGTCTTACGAACAACTTTGTCTGCTAAAAAAATTAATCCCGGGCGATCCCAATGTTGCCCTGCAAGAACCCCTCAGAAAGGAGCGTGTCAAAAGTAGCGCATGAATAGTGGACTCCGGGTGGGCGCGCGTCATATCGGAAAGGCTTCGAAATACTTTACAAAAGTATCCACTCTTTTACTCTTCCACTTTAAAATACTCACAAACCACTCTGTATTAAAAAAACAACTCAACTTTTTTAAAACAGCTTGTTGCAACATTTTCATATTTTTTGGTACTTTTTTGGCAAATTTTTTAGGTCATGTGACCCCCCCCCCCTCTCCAGCGGCCTCAGACACCCCCCCCCCCCCCCCCCCCCCCCCCCTGGCCGGTTGTCGCTTACACGTGTGATGTTGACAATGAGTGTTTTGCGCAATCGCTTTCATTTGCACTTGCAGTCTAACTGTATCAATGCACTGCTTGGTTTGAGTGAGACTTATCCATGTGGACAGCCAGACCTTGCCAGGTGGACGCCTCTTCATCTGCGGAGGGATCAGGCAGTCCAGCTGCGATGTGATAGTAATTTGATGTGTCTTTGGAATACAAAATTTGACGCTTTCTTCAGAGCAGCGCTTCGCACGTCGAAAACCAGAGGTCGCCAAGCGCCGTGGCACCGCAACGCAATGAGAATGTTACAAAAATTCACAACAACAAGAGAATAAACAGTACCGCACAGTGCCAAATAGTATACCGGGAATCCTATTTGGCACTGTACGGTACACTTATGACTTAACACCTAAGATGGAGAAAATAACGCCACCACACAAGGCACGCAAGTACCGCAATTTTCGTTGCGCCTATTGCGAAAATACGGTATGAAACGCGTGAAAAACCAATACTCGCCCGCTATAGGCACTCGGCACACGTTCTAACATGCGCACCTACGTCATTACGTTCTAATGCCGCGCTATCTTTTGAAAACAAACTAGACCTTCACTACTTTCACACAGTGCGTCGGCTACCATAACTCTTACAATCCCACTAACGTGGGTGGGTGGGTTGGTGGGTGGGTGGTCCCCTCTCACCCCCCCCCCCCCTCAAAAGCCAAAGCAGCGTGCCGAGCGAGGGCCACGGGCGGCGGGCCTTTCCTTCCGACGGAGACGCCCAAGCCCCCCCCCCCCCTCCCTGCTGCCGTGGAGCCTAAGGTGCGAGGGACTGCTGGCCCCCTAACAAGGGCCGCCGGATCCAAGAAAGGCCTCGACAACAACAAAACATCTCGACCACTCTTCAGTGCGGAAGCTTTCTCAAAACTTTTCCATTGTTGTCACGTTGTTGCGTGCATCTGCCAATTGAGCTTCTGCTTAAAATACTCACCATTGGTCGTTGTGCTGTCACCGATAGCTCTATCTTGCGCTAGAAATAGTCACAGAGCATGTATGTGCGTAGTGTTAGTACTACAGGTATATGTAGGTATGTAGGTACTTGCTATTAGTGGGTGCTCATTACTGATGGGTGCGTATACGCATACGCAATATTAACTTTGCGTATACGCATAGATTTTTGGATGCGTATACGCATACGCATACGCAAAATGTTCAACGTACGCATACGCATACGCAAACATAACTCCGTACGCAAACCGTTTGCGTATGCGTATAAAGCCACAAAATGCGACAACTGGCACCAACTTTCGACCAATTTGACCTACAAGTGAGCTAACAGCAAACCAAATTATTCCTCAATTTCATTTTATCTGTTGATTATAGCCGAAATTGATTGATACCTGATGCCGCGGCAATTTTCATCTCCTCCGAACACAAGAGTGTCATTCTAAAATGGACTTCTTCGTGGAAATTTTTGCGTTGAAAATCGTACGCATACGCATACATACGCAAACTTTTCGCTATGCGTACTACGCAATACGCATACGCAAATGAGTTTGCTTGCGTATACGCATACGCATACGCATACGCAAATGGAATTTCCGATATTGGCCATCAGTAGTGCTCATTGCATAATGTGTGCTGGTTTATCAACATATTTTAGACAGGCACTCTTGAAGGGTTATGGATTTCCTGAATAGATGCTCAAATCTGACAAGAACCTTTCTAAACCATGGTTTTCCGAACTCCTTTGGTTGGAACCTTTCTTTCATTCAGTAGATCGAACATGTTACCATTAGCTAAATACAACATCTGCAACATTCAACATATAAATCAAATTATAAATCAGTTACTAAAGTAATCTTCATATAAACAAAATAAATTTAGATTTAGATTGTTATCTCAATTCTCTATGTTTATCTTTAAGAATTATTTCGCCGCGCCTCAGCGCGGCGAGGTGTATATATGTGACGTCCAGAATCCGCATTCGTCCAGAATCCGCATATGCGGCTTCTGGACGGCGACGCGTCCAGTTTCCGCATAATGCGGATTGTGGACGAGGCGCCGTCCAGAAGCCGCTTTGAAGAAGAAGCATGCTCCTGGCTCTATATGCGTAACTTGGACGTCAAGAATACGCATTCCTTGATTGATTACAATGTTGTTGTCTTTGAAAGTATGATTTTCCTTTGAAATAAGGCTATGCTTAGGCTCGCCCTGCGCCCACAGTCCACAAGAGTCAGTCGGCGTCGCAGTCTGGCGGGTCGAAGCTTAGGCTTAACGCGACCGGTGACCGACTTCAGGGCGCGCGGAGCGCGCCCTGAAGTTGGTGGTCGCGCTAAGCCTCAGTTTTCGACCCGCCAGGCGCGACGCCGGCCGAGTTTTAGTGCAAACTGTAAGTGGGGTGAATACTCCTCCATCTACTTCACGCCCTGCTCAGGCCTGCTGTGCGCCTCCGTCATGATGGCAATGAAATGCTGATTCTGGACGTCCAGATAACGCATGGTGCGGTGATGCATGCCTCTTCTTTCCAATGCGTATTCTGGACGCCGTATCGTCCAGAAACGGCATTATGCGGAAACTGGACGCCGACGCGTCCAGAATCCGCATTATGCGGCTTCTGGACGAATGCGGAAAGTGGACGTAACATATATACGGATGGCAATGTCTGTCTGTCTGTCTGTCTGTCCGTGTGTGTGTCCGTGGCACCGAAGTAAGATATGTGGCATATGTGATCAAGTAGAGTCAAGGTCGCTGAGTATGGTTCTGATGTCCGTTTCTGTTGCTAATTTCGCATTTTCGAGATATTCACAATTGAAATTCAAAAATGTCAAAAATCGACTTTTTCACCCAATGAGCTAGCGACGAAATTTCTTCAGAAATGGAAAGAGCATAGACCGCGGATGATTTGTAACACAAAAGAAATTTTTTTAATGTGGAATTTAATTGAAATACACAATTGTTTGTCAAAATTTGATGAATTGACAAAAATAGAACGTCATTTATTGACGAATGTGAATGCAGAAACGGTAAGGCCGCATGTCAACAAGAATATTTGACATAGTTTTGCAGTTTTAACAAATCGCAATTTCGAGATATTTAGAATTAATAACAAAAAATTTCAAAATCGACGTTTTCGTCTGATGGGCTAGCGGCAAAATTTCTTCAGAAATGGAAAGGGCATGGACAACGGATAATTTGTAACACAAAAGAATATTTTTTCAAATGTGAAATTTGATAGAAATACGCGAATATTTGTCCGAATTCCATAAAAGGACAAAAATAGAACGTCAATTATTGAGGAATGTAAATGCAGAAATGGTAAGGCCATATGCCAATAAGAATTTGTGACACTGTTTTACAGCTTCAATAAATTGCAATTTGGAGAAATTTAGAATTAAAATTTAAAAAAATGTCAAAGTCGACATTTTCATCTGATGAGCTAGCGGCAAAATTTCTTCAGAAATTGTAAGTGCAGAGGCTACAGATAATTAGTAACATGAAAGATATTTTTTGCAACTACTAAATTTGACAAAAATGTTCAAAATTTGACAGAAATGTCAAACTTTCATAAATTGCCAAAACTTTTGTTGATTGACGAATGCGAACGCCAAGAACGCCGAAAAGAATAGAAAGGGCGTACGCCAAGAGGAATTCCTGATAAAGAACGACCGCACCCAAACTTTTGCACAAGTTCTTTGTATGATGTGACGTTTTCACACCGGTAGGAAACACCAGACAAACGGCGTCGTATTATGCCGATAACATATAGCGAACGCGGCGATATCACTGAGCTTTAGATCAGCTGTACAGATAAGCGTATCGTGGGGGATAGCTGCACTTGGGATTAAGGTACACGTTCTCAAGACACTTTCTCCAGATGCGGCTAACGATGTGTACAAAGTTTACTACACTGTTCACCAAAATTTGACGGACACAAGGTATAGGTTGAACTTTTTACACACACAGCTTGTTTGATACGAACGTTCTAAAGCTACCCACGCCACCCCCTACTGCTGCTGCTCATCTACAGGGTTTTCTTTTAAAAGTGACTGGTCGGGAACTCGAATAACTTCTGTACCGGTGCATCGATTTTAATGAAACTTGAACCAACTTAAGTTCCATATGTAGGAAAGATCGTGTTAAATTTTTACGGAAATTGGCCACTCGTAGCGACTACGCCACCGCTTGAAAGAAGGTCTACTTTTCAATAGAACCCGTTCTTCCTGGCAGATCCACGTCCTCCAGCAGGAGGTCATCTTCTTCAGCCAGGAAGAACGGCTCCTATTGAAAAGCAGAACTTTTTTAAAGCGGTGGCGTAGTCGATACGAGTGGCCAATTTCCGTAAAAATTTAACACGAGCTTTCCTGCATATGGAACTTAAGTTGGTTCAAGTTTCATTAAAATCGATGCACCGGTACAGAAGTTGTTCGAGTTTCCGACCAGTCACTTTAACAAGCTGTGTGTGTAAAAAGTTCAACCTATACATTGTGTCTGTCACATCTTGGTGAACAGTATAGGGAACTTAATACACATCATTAGCCGCATCTGGAGAAATTAGCTTGAGAAAGTCTGCTATAAACCAAGTGCAGCTATTACCACGATACGGTTGTCTGTACAGCTGATCTAAGTGATCAGTGATATCGCCGCGTTCGCTAGATGTTATCGGCATGATACGACGCCGTTGATCTAAAGTTTCTAGCTGTGTGAAATCCTCACATCCAACAAAAAAACTTGCCAAACATGGAAACTTGCTAGCGTCTGAACACAACTATCAGAGCTTTGAGGCTCGGTAAACAACTTGGTCCACTTTTGGAGCAACTGCACGCGACTACGACGATGACTCAGCAACGCAAACGGGCGCCAACACTTCGCTGGGTGTTATCGATGCCATCGTGTGACAAGATGCCAATCGACGGGGTGGTGGTGTGAGCGTAGGTATAGTCTTCAACGAAACTCGCTACCGGTAGCATTGAACACAGAGATTTAAGCTTATGTAAACAATTTTGCTGACGTGGAGAAACCAGAAGCCGCCACGCCGATGGTGGTTTGGCTATTCGGCGTCAAAACGTAAATGACAAAGCCAGAATAAAGCGCAGCAAAAAAGCAAAATGGTCGCCGAGGATTGAACCTCGGTCGGCTCGCACGTTTTTGCGCGCGATCCGGCGGCTTTCCCGCCTACGCCATGCTGCCGCATCATAGCGCTTCTCAAAACGGCGCTCTTATACTCTCAGTTGGCGTCTATTCAGCAGACTACGGTGCTTTAGCACGTGATATGCCCCGTAAGCACCGTAACATTGCAAATAGAGATAATTTGTCGAAAAATTTCAAACTTCAAACGTTACACCCACACTCATTTTGAAATTAGCAACAGCAAATCTCATCGGATCTGTAATCGGCGACATCGACTCTACCTGACGCCATCTGTCACGTGTTTTACTTCGGCAGGACAAAAAAGTTTGCGGACTACACATCGTCATCTGTATATATACACATCGCCGCGCTGAGGCGCGGCGAAAAAAGAAAACCCTGTAGATTGTGTCTCCACTTGCGTCCATACGTGTAGCCGCCAACCGGGGGAGGGGGGGGGGTCGGGGGGGCGGGGGGGGGGTAGAGGGCCGCTCAGGGGGGGGGGGGCGTCTAGGGCCCCCGGAGGGGGGGGGGGGGGGGGGGGGGGGGGTCAAATGACCTAAAAATTTTGCCAAAAAGTACCAAATATAGAGAAAATTTTGAAAAACAGACCAAAAAGTGCCAAAAATCGCCCAATTTTGGTCAAAAACGTCCAAAATATAGCGCCGCAAGCAAAAATTTTGCTATTTTCAAGCGCCGCAGGCGAAATTTTTGCCATTTTTAAGCGCCGCAAGCGAAAATTTTTTAAAATCCCAGGGGGTCTTTGGGAAGTAGGGGAGGGGGTACCTGAAGGGGGTATGGGGGGGGGGGGGCCTACCCCCCCCCCCCCCCCGGCTACATGTATGCTTGCGTCCCTCCAACCTAGACCATTCATTCATTCCAGCGACGTTTGCTGGACGCCTACTTGCCTGAGTGTACATTGCGTATCGCGGTCGCTGCTATGATACCCCAAACCCTCTTTGGTTGCACGCGTCCCCGTAGATCCGCGCCGCTCTGGGTTCCTAACTAAAGAGGCGTGGCGCCGAGCTATGGTAATTGGTGATCGTGTCTTGAGAATACACGCGAAACACGGCACCAAATGTCTTGCTTTAGTTCCAGTAATTGCTTTTGTTAAAACGCGGCTTGTATTTGACGTTGCGATTGACGTCAAAGCCTGAGAAATGCCAACGCTTTTATCGTGCGTTTGTGTTCTCTTTCCCTTTTCGCTCTATTGCATTTCGCGATATCAATACACTTGACTAGTCGTTTCAATAATATCCAACGAAGGACTACCCCCCTCCCGGGCCCAACCGGTGGGGATCACCTGGGGATCAGCCCACTTTTGAAGCACTTCAAGCCTGGTTTTGACCCGGCGGAGTACTCCACAAATTTTGTGGAGTTCTTCACTTTTGCCAAAACTTCTAAATAGAGTACTTCCTTACAAAATGTTAGGTGTTTCGAACTACTTCATTTTTCGTCAATTTTTTGGGTGGTTTTTTGCGGCAAAATTCGAAGTAGTTCACGAATTCTTTCGAAGGACTCCACGTGATTACTCTGTGATCGGTTTGGAGTACTCTGGGATGATGCTTCTTACGGAGTACTGCAAGTGAATCTCTGCGAAGCACTTCAAATTTCTGCACCGCAGAGCACTTCAAACGAGGAAAATGGGACTCCCGAATAATTAAGTACGGTTTTCGTTAGCTCTTCCACACTTGAAGGCCTTCAAAAAAATCAGGAAGCACTTCAGAAACACGTGTTTTTAAGTTGAAGTACTTCGGGCTATTTGCGAAGTACTTCAAGTAGCTACTGTTCACCCCCTGTTCCCCCCGTGGTCCCCCTCCACACAAATGTGTGTGGGGTCGTCCTTCGTTGGTTACGATATCATCAATGAACTCATCACAATAGCGATAACTTGCACTCTGATCGCAGTTGTAGGTCTGTTGCAAGCCTTCTCCTTGAAGTGGCCATCTTCATAATAGAGCCAGTCCTCGGCGGCTGATGTATAGTGCTCCATGGCGTTGATCAAAGTATTGCATTTCTCTCCTTGACAACAACAGTACTTGTGGTATTCACGGCCTTTGGCTGGAGCTTTGGTGAAGTCACTAAATATATTGCGCTTTGCGTTGGCGCTTAGCAGTGCCAAGTGCTTACAGACATGTGAAAACGCTGGTGCGAGAACGATACTGCAGACAACAAAACGTTGCTTCAATTGTTTAACTTCGTTTGTTGCACGTATGTGTCTCGGTGCTATGCGAGTGCCATATTATGCAGTACACGTTTCATACATACCAGTGCGCAAACATCTCAGGCTTACGCGCATCCTTTGTATTGTGCACCTCTGTGTTTCTTCTCAATGTGTTCCTCAAATCTGGCGCAGAAGCAACCTCCCTGGATCTCTACCATTCTCGTGCTGAGCTCATCCCACGCAAGTATGAACTTGTCCATTGAGCAGCCTGACATCAAGTGTTTTTCAGCAGATTTGTTTAGTTTTCTTCTGGTGCAGTCTTCAACTGAGACAAACTTCTTTGTGTCTTCCAGTGCGTCCACAAGTCTCCTGTGTCGTTTCGAGGCATACCTCATGCACTCTTTCGGTCCAAGCTGGATGTGACAATAGCGCAAGTTTGGTATTCACTGCGTTCCAATACAATCTCGCTATAAAATTGATTTCCTTTTCAAGATGAGATAACCAATAATTGATATTTAATAGAACTGAATACTACAGAGAGATGGACTACAAGGGGAGAGGAGTGGGTATAGCTTCGTTCATTAGACTGGACTTTCAGTGACATCGTTTGACAACTTGAGCTAACGTCACAGTGGAGCACGCAATCTCCATTCTGCCAAGCGCCAACGCTGTCAGCAGCAGCAACTTGCTGCCATACAGAATCATGGCTTCACCTTTTACATTCATCTACTCTGGTAGGCAAGTGGAAGCACCTTTCGCCCCTTCCAGAAGCAGATAGCAATTTCAGCTTTCCCACAGATTTTGCTCTGGCAGCCAATCATGCGAGCAGTGCGCACACATAAAGCGGGAAGAAAGTGGGCATAACCATTTGTCTCCATGAGCTGTGAAGGGTGGAGAGACAGACGACAACAAGCTGTGTGTGTAAAAAGTTCAACCTATACGATGTGTCTGCCAAACCTTGGTGAACAGTATAGTGAACTTTACACACACCATTAGCCGTATCCAGAGAAGGTATCTTGAGAACGTGTGCCGCAAACCAAGTGCACCTATTCACACGATACGGTTATCTGTACAGCTGATCTAAAGCTCAGTGATATCGCCGCGTTCGCTATATGTTATCGGCATGATACGACGCCGTTCATCTGAAGTTTTATACCTGCGTGAATACGCCACATCGAACAAAAAAACTTGCCAAAGGTTGGTGCAGTCGTTCTCTACCAGGAATTCCATTTGATTTGTACCCGTATTTCTGCGCGTGTCATTTATCAATGAACAACAGTGTTGGCAATTATGGAATGGGGACAATTATTTGCAGCTTTTAATTTGTAACTACAGCTTTTCATTTAGAAGAATGCGCTTTTAACTGTCACCGCTTTTCATTCTGAACAAAGCGCTTTTCATTTAGAACATTGCGCTTTTCGTTTGGAACAATGCGCTTTTAAGAACGCATATATAGGAGCAGCTTTTCATTTTGAACAAAGCGCTTTTCGTTTGGAACAATGCGCTTTTCATTTTGAACAATGCGCTTTTAATTCTTCTGCTGTGAGACAAAGAGCAAAAGTCCAGAAAAATGCCCGAATGAGCATTTACAATTCATTTAAATTACAATCTTTTTTAAATTACGTTTTAAATTCAGTTATATTTCTTTCGGACACAGAGTATTCCTATGAATTCAGGCTATGCTTAGGCTCGCCCTGCGCCCACAGTGCACAAGAGTCAGTCGGCGTCGCAGTCTGGCGGGTCGAAGCTTAGGCTTAACGCGACCGGTGACCGACTTCAGGGCGCGCGCAGCGCGCCCTGAAGTTGGTGGTCGCGCTAAGCCTCAGCTGAGACCCGCCAGGCGCGACGCCGGCCGAGTTTTAGTGCAAACGGTAGGTGGAGTGCTCACTCCCCCATATACTTAGCCTCCTGCTTAGGCCGGCTGTGCCCCTTCCCTGCTAGCGCTCGCAACAACTTGCACTTTGAAGCCTACTAGCCTATGGCCACGCCGACAAACTTTCCCTAGCAAATTGGGGTGGTTCGCGTCGACGTCACGTTGCGACAATGCCGTGCGCGACGCAGCAGGGCGTTAAAAGCGGTTTGTTCAAATTAAAAGCGGTTTGTTCAGTTTAAAAGCGGTTTGTTCAATTTTAAAAGCGGCTTGTTCAATTTAAAAGCGGTTTGTGCAGTTTTCGGTCCAGCTGCTGTCAAAAGCGGCATGTTCAAGTTAAAAGCGCATTGTTCATTTTAAAAAGCGCATTGTTCATTTTTAAAAGCGCATTGTTCATTTTTAAAAGCGCGTTGTCATTTTTCCGGAGGCTATAAAGAAAAGCGGTATGTTCATTTTTAAAAGCGCAATGTATATTTTCTAAGCGCTAGTGAATTAAATTAAAAGCGCCCTAAAATACCAGCCTTATGGAATTTTGGCATTTCTATCGAAATTTTGAAAATTTCTATCAAATTTAACGTTAGCAAGAATTTTCTCTTGTTGAACTAATTATCCGCTGTCTATGCGCTTGCCATTTCTGAAGAATTTCGACGCTAGTTCATCAGACGAAAAAAACGATTTTCGACATTTTCGTATTTTAATTGTTAAGATCCCTATTTTGCAATTTTTCAAAACTGTAAAACCATGTCACAAATTCTTATTGGCGTTCGACCTATCCATTTCTGCATTTATATTCGTCAATAAATGACGTTCTATTTGTGTCAATTTATGGAATTTTGATAAATAATCGTGTATTTCTATTAAATTCCACATTTGCAAAAAAATTCCTTTGTGTTACAAATTATCCGCGGTCTATGCTCTTTCCATTTCTGAAGAAATTTCGCCGCTAGCTCATCAGGCGAAAAAGTCGATTTTCGACATTTTGGAATTTTAATTGCGAATATCTCGAAAATGCGAAATTAGCAACAGGAACGGACACTGGATCCGTACCCACACACTTACACACACACACACATCGCACACACACACACACACACACACACACACACACACACACACACACACACACACACACACACACACACACACACACACACACACACACACACACACCCCCCTCTCTCTCTCTCTCTCTCTCTCTCTCCCCACACACACACACACACACACACACACACACACACACACACACACACACACACACACACACACACACACACACACACACACACACACACACACACACACACACACACACACACACACACACACACACACACAGACAAACGAACAAGAGCGTCCGTAATGTCGTAGGCGGTTGTGCAAACTGGCGGTGGTGCAAATTCTGCTCCTTTGCACAAGGCCGGGCGGTGGTGCAAAATGTACCGTCGTATGGGGATATTTTGCGGGAGAGGGATACTTTGCGGATAGCCTGCAAAAGATGTGGTATTTTGCTATTGAATGAGTTAGCCGAAATTAATCCAACCAAACTTTGGTCATGATCTTAACACAAGTGAACTGTGTCTTCCTTTAAATTTTTACATTAAACTGTGCGCTGGTGCAGATATAGCGGTCGTTTCCCCAGTTGGCATACAATTTGTGCGCCATGAGGAAGCAGCACATGTCACGTTGACTTCAAGCGGCAAAGTGACGAATTTTGTACTGCCATGTGCGCAAGAGAACGGACTTTCTGCTTATGTTGGTCACAACAGCAAGATGTTGAAGACAAAGATTTTGTGCAGCGATGTTTGAAGTTTTTAGTCATCTCGGGGAAACTTTGCGGGTGTGAAAAACAACTCCATTACCTCGTCCCTCGGCTCAGCCAAGGATAACTGTATAGTAGTAGCTCCTACTATACAGTTATCCTTGGCTCAGCGGCGCTGCCGCCGTCATTGTTTCGGCGCTCACTCAGCCCCGCGCGGGGCGGGGGAAGTGGCATAGTATCGTTCTGCCCCTCCTATCGTCCATTCGTCCATCCCCCCCCCCCCCTCACCCAAGCAAGAGCGGGCCTGAAGTTTATGCCCCCCCCCCACGGCCACTCCCCTATGACCCACACCTCTTCTGAACGTGAGTAGATTGATATGGGTAATTTCCATAGGTGCGCCGAACGGCCGCCTGCCTACGCCGGCCCCCATGCGGCGCTCGACTCCCTTCCTTTCCTATAATTACTCCACCTTACCTTATCTTGGAAGCTGTACGCAAATGAGTGTCTAGGCTCGTTCCGTAAGTCAGTGCATCCGTTGGTTAGGGAAGAGGAGTCTCTTTTTGAAAATGCCTCGCCAACACAAGCGGCAGCCAGGCGCTCGTCGCTACCGGGACTACTCAGACGACGACGTGATCGCTGCGATTCAACTTGTCAACAGTGGTGGTGCGACCATCCCAAAGGCCGCTGCCCAGTTCAACATTGTTGAGAGCACGCTGAGAAACCGCCTCAAGGGGGAACACAACAGCAGCGTTGGAAGACCGACAGCTTTCACTCAATTCCAAGAGAAGCTGCTGAAGCACTCTGTGATGAAGATCGGAAGCTGGGGATTCCCGTTTACCCCGCTCCAGATGCGGATTCTCAAAAAGGGAATGTTGGACCGTGGTGGTGGACAGCAGAGTCGGTTTTCCAACAATCTGCCTGGAATCGACTGGGTGTACAGCTTCATGAACCGCCACAAGGAAATTTCGCGGAGATTGGCGACGCCGATTTCAAGGAAACGAGCCGAAATTGGGGAAGAAGAAATCAAGCGCTTTTTGAGGGCCTTGACACGCGAGCCTCCGACATACCAGCCGAGAACATTTTCAATTTTGATGAGACGGCACTCGTTGACGACCCAAAGAAGACTGCTGTCTTGGTCAAGAAGGGGACGAAGTACCCCACCATTGTGGGTGACGCCAGCAAGTCGTCCACTTCCGTCATGTTCTGTGGGTCGGCGTCGGGTGTCCTGTTGCCGCCATATGTTGTCTACAAGTCGGAACATTTGTACGACACGTGGTGTGCCAATGGATTGCGTGGCTACCCGCTCTGCGACCAAAAGTGCTGCCGCCAGGGCACAAGGTTCAACCGTAGTCGCAGCGGCTGGTTCGATGGGCACTGCTTCAGGGACTGGTTCAAAGAGTGCTTTCTCCCCCACGCAAGCTATTGGTTGGTGCAGTCTGGCGGTTTGAAGACGCCCCGGCAGCTGGTGGCCGTCAAGTGGAGCATCTGTACGCTCTCGTCGCCCTTCAGAACCCAGACCGTCTTCTCGGCCCGCCAGTCGAATCCCGCCAGATCGGTGGCGACGCGGCGGGGCTCCGTTGCCTCCATGCGACGCACGGCCCCTCCGGAAGGGTACTTGCTTCTCCAGCTTTTGCCGCGCCACGTTTAAGAAAGCTAAAGACGTGGTTGATGACACTAGACGATTGCACGCGAAAATTGGCAACGATCAAGGCGATACCACCTCTGACCTACGAAACACGTCTGGAGGACTTCAAACAATTTGAGCGCGAGTACTCTAAGAGGCTAAAAGCTTGCCGAAAGCAGCTGTGCAAATCTGGCGAGAAACGAGTCAGAAGTCAAGTCTGCATAGACTTGCGAATCCGACAGGTGGCGAGACCGCACATCGGCAGCCTCTCAGGCTCAATCGAACTGTGCTCACTCCACGTCAGCTTGACAGGTCAGCTCTTAGCGACAGTTTGCGCCTACCGAGTAGCTGTTGCGCTTATACCTACAAATTCAGCATGGGTGAACTGGCTTGATGGCTTGTCGTCCTTCGTGAAAGAGCAGATTGGCGTGGACTCGCCTTTTGATGCCCTCTGTCAAGCATTGAAGGATATTGGCTGTGGCAAAGTAGCCAAGAAGATGCAGAATGGGGAAATGCCACGGTTCGCTTCTGAGCTCATTTGAATTCCTTCAAAATGTCTGCCGCCCACCCCCCACCTCAAATTGTTACAAGTAATTGTGCCTCTTTACAGGCTAGTTGGCTGCGACGTGCACACGCTAAGCAACAAATTCCCAGAGATAGCACACAGATTGCTGCCGTTTATAATAGAGAAACCAAAGGAAGAATCGCGAGTTGCGATGGCAGAACTCTGCTTCTTCTACCAGACGGGCCTGTTTCTGTGCAGGATTACTGTAACGATCGCCCAGAACGACACTACGCCAGGAGCACTTGAGGTGAGTGGAAAACCTATAGGCTGAACTACTCTATTAATTCATTCTCTCTATTCTCTCTATTTCAGGCTCTCGAGAAGAACTGCGACGCATACTTCAACTTGGTGGCGCTGATCCGCGGAGGCCTCTACCATCGGCGGAACGACTTCACCGTTGGTAGAGTGGTACCATACCGAGCTCGGCAGCTGTTCAACAGGCTAGGAGTGGGACTGGGTATGCCGACCGGCAATAGTATTATGCAAGCAAACACTGCAGGCTGTGATCCAGAACAGGATGCCTTGCAGGGCTCGCCTCGATGCAGGGACGTGAGCATGTCCACGCGCTGGTCAAGGCGAATGCGAAGCAGACCCAGAGGAAGGCGTCGTGGCGGTGGAAGCAGGTACTACGTCTATCATGTCCAGTGCAGAATGCATTCTAAACGGCCGGATTTCGCTGCCCTTAATTGCAGATATTCGACATGCACAATGAAGTGCTCTGCTACCACATGCAGTCGACCAGTGGCCTGGAGCGAGTCATCAAGAAGGTGCCGAACTGGCACTACGCACCTGACCCTCAGGCCGGCACCTGCGCCACATGCCACCACCGAGATTGCCGCTTCTGTGGGAACAGTCACATTAAGAAAACCATAATGAGATCGTTAATCGCCTTCGCCGAAAGTGGGAATCCGGCAAATTTAACAAAGAATTTGCGCTGTCTACTGTAGTGTTTGTGCTGAATTGTACTGTGAAATGCTGATCTGTTTCTATTGACGATTTGTGACATACAGCGCACATCGAACTGCAAACAAGTCACAACTCCAAACGCTTGGCGAATCGCACTCTAGCAGAGAAGTCCCACGAACCTCCACACTTGTGAGTCAACACGAAAGGTGCACTGTCGCTCACGCGTACTTGGCACAAAGCGTAGCGATCGCGTCTGCAGCCTCTCCGCTTCGGGCACAAAACTGAACAGTTTGTCTACTGTGACCTGAGAGTTGATGGTCAGAGTGACGGACTTGGCTCGAATCGACCTCTTGACGCCACCAGCAGCGAGCAGACGTCCCTCAAGCAGATGGAACAAACTGGCTGGAGTGTCAATCTTCAGAGTGGCCTCCATCAGTGGCTGCTCCTGAGGGACATTCTCCACTGGGGACTGCGCCCCCTCCTGCTTCCCCCCATCAGCCTCCTCATCTCCAGAAGAGGGCACTTCCACCTCGAAGCCAAACAGCTCCTCTGGATTGTACTCCATCTCCTGTTGTCCCACAGAGGAGGGGCCGTGCACAGCAACCTTCCTGACCCTCACCTTGGCCGCC
>JASAMZ010005303.1:0-13529 GCA_030248115.1 Linhomoeus sp. GSCO2_2 | reverse complement strand
GCAAGCAATACGTAACTGAACGAAGTACAGTCAGACACTTATTGCTAAGTAGTCAAAAGCATTCATCGAGAATCACACATAGTGAATCGCGGATTAACCATTTGGGCAAAGCGACCCTTTCACAGGAGTAGTAGTGTGAATGCCTGCCAAACATCGATCACATCTGCAGTCGATATTCGCGCCACACAGCCCGTTGTTCGGTTGTACGAACTTTCTTTGGCAGTTTGCTCACACGCCACAACCCAAATCAACGCTATTCATGTCTACAGTAGTTCGCACCTTGTTCGCTCAGCAGATCCTGTCCTGACTCGACAACTCGAGATTCAGCAATTCGGCTCTGGATTTCCCGCTGATTAGAGAGCGCACATTGCGCACGACGTTCGAACACCACTCTTTGACAAAGGCCTGCACTCCACCTTGATACAGCTGCGTTCTCTGGAAGTAGGTGTCCACAACCGCGCCGCAGGAAGTCTGCAATTGATGGAATGGATGGAAGGTGGTGGAAAGGTTTCAATGGTTGAACTTTTACCAACCTAT
Organism: Linhomoeus sp. GSCO2_2; assembly: GCA_030248115.1. Taxonomy (NCBI): domain Eukaryota; kingdom Metazoa; phylum Nematoda; class Chromadorea; order Monhysterida; family Linhomoeidae; genus Linhomoeus; species Linhomoeus sp. GSCO2_2. The sequence goes on along the minus strand of JASAMZ010005303.1, from coordinate 12,992 downwards.
ATTTTGCACGAGTCAATCGAACAAGCTCCGGTATTAAAAAGTTGAGTTTGTATTCTGACTGACATTGCAAAGAGTTGCGTTCTTTCTGCAGAGAGTGCGAGAGCTCATCGCCCGCATTGCTCCGCTTCACGAGCTCCCCCTTCGCAAGAGGGTATTGCTTAGCAATATTGATTTCGCCCGGGATTTGGTTTTTAGAGCAAGAAGATCCCTCTTTCAAGCAACCCTTCTAAAAAGGTGACAAAAACATGTCTTGGTGCGTGTTTCAGCAACGAAAATTTGAGTCAGTACGTCGCGAGCCTTTGAATGGCATGGCGAGTGTCGCTATACTCGCAACATGAGCAATTCAGAGAGATTCCAGCGCAAAACTAAAAATTATTGTTTTCTATGGTGCGTTTTTAGTAATTGAGAAAAAGGTGTGCTGGCACATGAAAGAACACGCCGAGGACTTTCACCTGACGTGTCGACTGCCACTCTACGACGTACGGCGAGCGAGTTAGAGCCGTTTTGCATTTTGGACCTTCGGGTTACTGTAACTCGCGAAATTCAAACTTTTGAATCTCAACTTCTCTTAGCGGAATGATCAGTGAGTCGAGATCAGTAGTGGAGCCTAAGATCGTCTCTCTGCGACGCAAGACGAGCGAGTTAGAGCCGTTTGACGTATTTGGACCTTCGGGTTACTGTAACTCGCGAAATTCAAATTTTTGAGTTTCGACGGATGGGAGAACAAATAATCAGTGAGTCGAGAGCTAGCCAATAAGCTCGAGATCGTCACTCTACGACGTAAGTTGAGCGAGTTAGAGTGATTTTAGCGTCAAAATCTCGAGAATGGCGTTTTCCGCGATGCGTGTTTGCGTAATTAACAAAATTGTTGCTGCTGCGTGAAAGGGCACGTCGAGAGCTTTCACCTGACGTGTCGATCGCCGCTCTACGACGTAAGACGAGTGAGTTAGAGCCGTTTTGCGTTTTCACCCTTCAGGTTACTGTAACTCGCGAAATTCAAATTTTTGAGTCTCGACACCGGTTATGACTAATGATCAGTGAGTCGAGACCTATCCGTAGAGCCCAAGATCGTCTCTCTACGACTTTCCAACGCCGAGATCTGAGAGCGTGACGGACGCACGCACGCACGCACGCACGCACGGACGGACGCACGCACGCACGCCGAGCTCTCCTAGGGTGTCGCCCGGCTGAGGCCGGGCGAAAAAATGCTAGATCGTCGGCAATGCGATGAAGCGTATCCAAACCCGTATGCAGGATATGCGCAAGGCGTTAGCAGTAAGCTACAAGTTTCCGTCTTGACGAGAGTAAACGACCTTCTAGTCCTAATGCCTTAGAGCGCATCCGCCATTCTACAAGCGCCAACTCTGAAACCTTCCACCTGATGAACTTGTCCGCAGCTGTGATTCTGACCTAGCTGGCGTCTGCAGTTTTCGAGAAGGCCTCCAACTGTGTAGTCAGCCAGTTTAATTCAACCGTTTTAATTCCCCAGGCCCGGAATCCAGCAAGAAGCGAAGGAGTCTGAGAACTGAAGGGAATGTGGAGAGTTGAGTTAACATGGGCTACGTATGAAATAGTGAATGGAATGCAAAGGGTTCTGTAAACTTCGGCAGAACGAGAGTACACCTACCTAATCAACTTCCGTGACTAATTCACGATTAAAAACAAATTCGCCTTAAAGACTACGTGCTCAGTGCTTGCATGCAAGGTTATATACACAGCTGCTAGCTACAACTCGCCAGTCTTGACTTGCCGAATAAATGACCTCCCAATGCCTTACAGCGCATCAGCCACTCTATAAGGACCGTCTGAAACCTCTCACTTGATGAACTTTTGCAGCCGGTATTCTGATGTAGCATCAGCACTTTTCAAAAACGCTTCCAACTGAGGGGTCAACCAGAATCGTCTCAATTCCCCAGGGCCGGGATCCAGTAAGAAGCGCAGGAATATGGCCAAAGCGCCCGCGGCCACTGCGCTGGCGTGGGTGGAGCAGTAGTCTGCCAATTGAAGGGAATGTGGAGAGTTGAGTCAAATTGAGCTACGTAGGAAATAGTGAATTGAATGCAACGGGTTCTGTAAACTTCGGCAGAACGAGAGTAGATCTTTTAAAGACCAATCAACTTCCGACAATCATTGACGACAGTGACTCAGAGGAGTCGAACAGCTACATAATTAGGCACTGGATATTCAATTCAGGGTGCAACCTCCTTCGCGGCAACCTGCAACCTTCCCTTCCAAGGAGCATCTTGTCAACTCGACCGCTACTATTCAGCAGCCTTAATTCGCTACACATTACTTAGCCAACCCGACGCCAAATATATCAATCACTTAACTGGCCATTTGGTACTATTCAGTTAGGAGTGCAACCTTCGGTGGTCCTATCCTTCGCATATTGTGTGGCTTCCCCGCAGATGCCGAATCATCATTCAGAATCTTCAGATACTCGCTTCGCCCGTAGCAACCGATGCTGGGGTTTTGCCAAGAGAGTGGGTTACGTAGCAGCAACTGGACGCTGGCCACTTCAACGTAGGCTTGACGTAACAGTAATTGGTCGCAGACGAGAAGCCTGCGCACCACTTGGATACAGCTGCGTTCCAGGGAAGCGGGTGTCCACAACAGCGCCGCAGGAAGTCCGCAACTTTGTTCCGCTGAATCACCTGGAAACACTGTAGTGGTGACTGTGAAAAGACGCGGTCTTCTTGGCCTTGCACTACTGAATAGAACGAACTACGATTTACGAGAACTGGACGTCGCTATGGTACACAACAAACAACTTCGCAACCACAAAATGTTGATGCCCATTCTCTTACTTTTCATTGCGTGCTCACTGTCGCTGTTGTTGGCACTCCTCCCCTCCAAAAGGGAGGAGTGCTATAGTGATGGTGCGGATTCTGCGTAAATTCAAACGTTCATAAGTCGGTCTAGAGTTGGCCGATCGGGGCGAATTTTTTTTTTATTCGATAGGTCTCTGGATGGAAAAACCTGCATCGAAGGTCTCGACTTCCGTCCTTGACCCGATTTTTGGCAAGTTGCCAAAAACCCGATTTTTTGGTCTCCGACGAACTTTGGACGCTTAGAATAGTGTTCTGGTAGATCGGAGCGAGACGAGCTTTGGGCTGAATATGTAAAAGACATTGGGCTATCCGATGGTAGGGTCGCCGCCGGGCTGGGTCCGGGCCTGCATGGCCCGGGTAGCAAAAACCGGGTTTTTCGACCCAAAAGTAGGGTTTGCGGCGGACAATGTAACTGTTGTGTGTTATGCGTAAAATGTACAATGTTTTGGTATTTGGTAGAGCTTAGATAGCCTACTTCGGGATGGCTTTGGTAAATCCCGTCAGATGTAGCCCCGAATGGGAAATTCACCCCAAAGTTGGGTCCCGGTATTGTGGGTAAAACTTGGGTCAGGCGTAACTATTGGTACAAGCCTCGCATCGCGATGTGACAAATACCGTTAGATCGGGCGTGACGAGCTCTACAACATTGTAGTAGATCACTTCTCCATAAATGGCCGAATTTTGGGTGAAAATAGGAAAAAATCGATTTTTGGGCAAAATTTCAAAATTCTGCCATTCATATCTATTTGGCGTGCCAATCGATTTCAATGATATTGAGAGCGTTTTCTAAGACTATAATTATCTTCACTGTGGCATAATTTCGGCTTAGGGCCGATTCAATTTCTGGGTGAAATTTCTGTTTCTTGGACAAATCTTCAGTATTTGGTGCAAAGTGGGGTCGGTTGAGATATTTCTGTGCCAGTTTGACTTTCACGTGATAGAGCATCAAAAGACACGTAGTTTTTGTTATAAGCACTTTTTTTCGTCCGACGCGTATTTTGGCGGGAAATTTGAATTCAAAATTTTAGCTGTCGGATTTGTCCGGGGTACCTACCGTGTAAGTACTCGATTCCGGCTTTTCGGGGATGCTGATCACGAATTTGACGTTGTCTTTTCGTTTTGAGATGTGTGGGACCATTTTTGAAGATTTAGCTTGCCACCATACGTGCGCTCAAGTGGAAAACCTAGTTGTCAGTTCAGCTGAAGCTAGGTGTGTTGTATGTCAAATGTGGGGTATTGGAGGGTCACAATTCCGAGTTTGCTATTAATTTTGCGATCAGAATGGCCACTAAGCCTCACTGACATGTCTCGTTGATCAATGGGCAGCATGATTCAACTCCCAAAATTCTTCTGAAAGAGGGGAGGAGTGCCCAGAGGGGCTCTGCCCCCGTCTACTAATCTTGTTATTCACCATATTGTATTCCATTTCATCAGGCAGAGAGATATCAGTCGAGAGCAAACATCAAGACAACAATCCGTATTGCCTCTCTTCTCTACCATACTCTATCGCTCCGTATAAGACACGCACGAATCAGCAATCCAGTGTTGACACAGAATACGACAAGCGAACACGACGACAAGCAAGCCGCACAACGCTCGAATGGGAAGCCAATTTTCAAGATATGGTAGTCGAAGTATAGGATGAATAAGCCGCCACCAAGACACAAAGCAGAGCACCAGCAATCACTATGTAAGAACCTGCGCAGAACACGTAAGCGAGCGATCTTATATGTAGCTTCCAACCCAATCGGACATTTTATAGTGGATAAAAGGGAACAAACCAACAATTACTCTACCTACGTACATAGGCTGCGTACCGTGCCCATAACATTCGTTGTAATCAATCACGCGGCAGATTTGGTTCGGTGTGACAGCCTAACAGCTTCGTAACTATTCAAACTCAGTCGCACATACCATCTCTTTATTGCCATTATGCCTTGCCCTACGCTACTTACGCTTCCTTTAAAACTTCTTGAATGCGAAGGGATAGAATTGGAACTTCCTCCTCCCTCTCCTGTTCATCAGCAGCTTGCAGGCGCACAGCAGGAGTGCGCCCAAGATAAGTACAGTAACAAAGGCGACAAAGTCGTAGCCGCGCGTCAATGGGGGCGGCTGATAGAGAAGGAAGCGACTGCTGTACTCGTCCCATTGGGAGAGGTCGACGTCGCGATTGCGACCGCTCTCATTCGCCGCCAGCAGAAGGTGGAAGTCGTCGCTGTGACGCTGCCACTCGGATTCTGGGTAGCTGTAGAATTGAGTATTGTTAGAGAGGTTTCAAGGGTTGAACTTTAATCAACGTATATTTGCACGAGTCAGTCAAACAAGGCTATGTCGGTGACAAATCGCAATAAAAGCTGAAATGCAGGGCATCACCAGTGAAGGCCCAAACTTTAACGCCAACTAGGTATTAACGCGGTCTGCATCGCGCCCAGTGAAAGTCCACCAAATCAAATCAACGCTGATTGGGTGGTTCACCTAGGAACCAATCAGCGTTGATTTGACAGCGGCAAATGCCACCTAATTTGGTGGACTTTCACTGGGCGCGATGCAGACCGCGTTAACAATGTGCATTGTGCGCATGCAACGTTTAGCAGCTAGGGCGTTATCCCAACACCACAGACCGCATCCGCCACACCACAAGCGCCACCTCTGAAACGCTCTCACCTGATGAACTTGTCAGCGGCCGGTATTCTGACTTGACTGGCGTCTGCAGTCTTCAGAAACGCTTCCAACTGAGTGGTCAACCAGAAGCGCCTCAATTCCCCAGGGCCGGGATCCAGTAAGAAGCGCAGGAATATCGCTAAAGCGCCAGCGGCCACTGCGCTGGCGTGGGTCGAGCAGGAGTCTGAAAACATGTACATACAAGGGAATGTGTAGAGCTCGGTAGGTAGAATTGAGCATTGAAACTACCTAGGCTACACAATGTAATCTTCAGCAGGAGAGTAGAACGTGACGGCTGAGCAACTTCCGCGATACACTCATTACTACTGGAATCAGCTAACAAGCCAACTGGTAATCAACTCAGAGCGCAACCTTCGCTGCAGCCTGCACCTTCCACAGAGCATCTTCTTAACTCGACTCGACCACATCACTTCAAATTCGATAGTCTATTTTGATGCTCCTCTGATTAGCCAACGCTACGCCAAGATACTTATTCAAGTCAGAGTGCAACCTTCAGTGGTCTTGTCCTCGGCCAGTTTTCTCTTCGTTGCAGAAGCGTCAACGGAGTATGGTTTCCCAGATGTGGAATCCTCATCCAGAAGCTTCAGATACTCAGTTCGACCATAGCAGCCTATGCTGGGATCTTGCCAAGAAAGTAATGCTAGCAACAGCTCGACACTGGCTACCTCCACGTAGCCGAACTGGCCGCAGACGAAGACTGAACTGACAGACTGAGTACGGTAAATGTTCCAACTACAGTAGTCAAGAATGCTCTATTCAAAAGGTTTCAGTGCGTAAACGACAACAGACAGTGAACCGCTGGTTAATCATTTCGACCGGTGTTCTTTCGGAGAACCAGTCGTGTATGCCTGAATGCCACCGAACGCATCTGCAATCGATATTCGCGCCACACAGCGCGTTGTTCTGTTGCACGAACTTTCTTTGGCAGTTTGTTCACATACTGCAACCAAGTGTCATACCGTTCTTCTCTGCAACAACCACTCATTGCGCACCTTGTTCGCTCAGCAGATCCTGACTGGACAACTCGAGATTCAGCAGCTCAGCTCTGGATTTCCCACTGATTAGAGACTGTATCTCGCGCACAACGTTCGAGCACCACTCTTTGACAAAGGCCTGCGCACCACTGGGATACAGCTGCGTTCTCTGGAAGTAGGTGTCCACAACCGCTCCACAGGAAGTCTGCAAATGTGCATCGCCGACGCACGAGTGGAATTACGGTATTTGACTACCGTTGGAAGACGACATTCTTTGTCCTTCCAGTCCCGAGTGCGTTTGCGGGAATACCGGATTTACGCCAATAAGCCCCCTACCCTGTTCCTACTTCGGGGACATGCCCTTGGAGGACGAGGCGGGGAGGGGGGCTTATTGGAGTATTTACGGTGATTACGACTGGCCTGATGCGGATGACCCCAAAGTATCAATTACTTTCCTCTTGCAGTGACTCAAAGGAATCGCTCAGAAACCTCTCCCTGTCTAAAGCCCATTCAAGCCCACCATCTCAGCAACTGCGACGTAAAGCAACTGATGCGTAGCCTCGAATCCACTCAATCCCCTCTTAGCGAGCATGTAGTCCAGACACGAGGTCGACACGCGACAGGCCTGTCCCAAAACGTCCTGCACAGAGGCGTCCGAGTAGTTGAAGACGTCAGAGCGATTGGAGGGCAGGAAGGAGGACGCCTCTTGCTGCTGTCTGGACCTGGGCACGCCGTCTCTGACGAGCGCCGAGTTCTGCAGCTCCGCCAGACATCTGCAATTGAGTGGAGGTGGATGGATGGCTAGTGCTGGGGATGGGGGAGGGAGGGACGGACACAGGGAGTAATGCTGTCCAACTAACTTATTGCTTCTCTTCTCGGCCAGGTAGCCCTTGCAGGGCGAGAGGGCGCAGAGGGCCGTCCGATTCCACATTAGCTGTGGATCGCTGAGTCTGTGTTCGGCCGAGTAGACGTCGTAAGGCAGGGACATGAGGAAGCGGAACTGTCAAGAAACTTCTGATTGATTATCGAATCATTGGGCGCACCAAAACAAATCCACCACCTGCGTGAAGTAGTCCTTCTCCCTTCTGGCCACTGGGTTCATGGCCTTCTTGGCCAGCTTCTCGGCCTGCTCGCTCAGGTTCTGCAGCTCCTTGGCGACGTCCGGCCGAATGTGACGCTTCGACTCGGCGTCGATCCAGAAATGTGTCAGCTGCCCTACAAGCGATGGGGCAAGCGACTCGGTAGCCGGTAGTATTATCACCGTCCCACATCACATCACATACAAATCATCCTTACCCTGAAGCACCCTGATTCCAAAGAGTCCGTCGACATTGAGCTCGTCATAGTCTTTGCTGTAGAAGAGCAGCAGACCCCGAATGGCGTTCAGCGTCAGAGCCAGCAGTCGCGCCCAGCTCAGCTCCATCCAATAGCCGCTAGCTAGTAGCTACACTACTGCACTAACGGTCTACTAGCCAATCCAAATACAGCAAGCAGCACAGCACTGTATAGCCCATGGCATTATAAGATGGCGTCGACCTGAGCTCCATGAAAATTAGGTGGTGCCATCCGGTAATTTGGTTTCTCTCTTCTTCTTTAGTGCTGCAATTCAGCGGAAGACGGCTCTCTCTCTACTCTTTCTTTGCTTTCGTTCCCACGACCGAATTACCGTAGCCGCACCTTCCGTATGTGTCAGGGATGTCCGTGTAAAAACCTACGAGTTTTAATTTGACGTGGGATTTAATTGAATCGCCACAGTGGAAGTGCGAAGATACGGAATTGAGCCTGGCGACGTCTGGTCTGATTTGACCACTGAGGAAAACCCTACCTGGTGAGCTCTTGTAGTTGCTTCGAAACAACTGTGTTCCATCGTTCCAAAGGCGGTACCAATTGGCACTCGAAAGTATACGGAGAATTACCGACTAGGGGCAAAGAAGGGGTGGAGAAATGTCCGCGCCTGTTGCGTCCGACGTCGAATCGGCGGCAAAACCCAGTCGCCTCCTCCGAAAGCAACTCTCAGCGGCAGCAGAGGCGGCCACTTCCACTCAGCATCGCAGTTGCACCACACTAGGCTCCAGGAAAGTGTAGCAAGAGCTAGGCATTAAGCCGGCGCGAGCGAGATCCGCAATGCAATCCGGAATGATGCTTCGTTGGACGGTAGCGTTGGCATTCGGACTGCTGACACTGGCCGAGGCCAGCAAGTTCTACGCAATCGTCGCCGTGACGGACCCCGATGAGGCGACCGGCGGCGCAACCGCAATCTCCAAGATCGTCACCGGCTTCATGTCTCTCAACGATGTAGGTCGACTCATCGGATATGTTCTGGTGGATGGATTGCAAACTAGGTATTCGATGTCTTCGAACAACCTGCCACAACTCTCCAGCTGTCTTACAAGCAGTTGTGGAACATTTCGATAGGAGCTTTCCTTATTAGGCAAAGTTAGATCAACCGATTGCAAATTCTTCGGTGATGATGGGCTAAAATTCGTCAAAATTTGGTATTGGGTGTTTACCACTCCTTGATATCATTTCTGTTGTGCCGACCATCGCCACCGAATGCTGGATTTCGTACATAGTCTGATGGAATGCTGGTACCGATTCCACCAACGTGCAACACTACAATGGTAGCCGCGTAAAGCCTGGTTCACACCAAACGCGCAGCAAGCCCGCAGTAAGAAATAATATTACGAAATAAGAATTAGGGGCGCCTTACTTACTTCTTATTTCGTAATATTATTTCTTACTGCGGGCTTACTGCGCGTTTGGTGTGAACCAGGCTTAAGCGCGCTGATTGGTTGAATATTTGAAATGAACTTCATTTCATTGGATGGATTGATCGAATTGTAGCTGCATTGCAAGTTGATGAAATCTGCCGCAGGGCATTCTATTTGGAGCAGCAATCTCAAAGCAGGGATGCTATATGGTAAATTCATCATTTAGCCCTCACTTCTCCACTTTGTGGAGTATGGTACCGAAGTTGGGAAGGAGGAGAGGGCGGCTTGTCAAAGTTGTTACGGTATTCCATAGGCCAACAAAGAACCCCACGTCACCTGGCATGGTTCGGACGACATAGTGAGCGGGCTGACCTGGAGCCAGCGCGGCATGGAGCTGTCGGCGATGGACCGCTTCAACGACTACTTGATCACGGTTTGCGACCGAACCGGCGTCGTCTTCCGGATCATGGACCAAACGAAGGCCGTCCCCTGGGTCATACTGCCTTCGGAGAACGGCACCGACGCCAGCAAAGGTACCTATGTACCTTGACGGTTGTGGGGAGTGGCGTGGGAATGAATAGTCGTGTGGGTATGTGGGTGTCAGGTGACTTCTGCAATCGAGTCAATTTCGTATATAGCTCTACTTCAATTCACCACCACAGTTGTTTAAAATATAGCATCTCGTTCCTGCAAACTGTTTCTGTTTCAAGGTTCACTGTTCACGATGAAAGCACGATTTCACTTGAGATTGACATATCACTGTAATCCACCTTGCACTATGTCCGGCGTCTGAAACCTTCGCTGCGCAGGCTTCGCAGCCGAGTGGCTGACACACAAAGATGGCGTGCTCTATGCGGGCAGTCACGGGTCGGACCCCGCGACCAAGTGGATCAAGACCGTCTCCAAGAAGGGCGAAGTCCAGCACGTCGACTGGAGTGACAACTATGCAAAGGTGGCGGAGAAGTTGGCAGTGGCAGACCCCGATGTGAAACACGAGGCCGTCCAGTGGTCGCCAAAGTTCAGCAAGTGGTACATGCTGCCGAGAATCGGAAACGGTGACGAATTGGCATGTTATAGATTATGAAAATAAGTCGAGCAGTAATAAACACGTGAATAATTCCAATGTCTGAATAACTGGTCTTCAAAGTTGTGCAAATAATTGCATTCGAATTGTGTCCGTTTTGTTAGGTGAGCGTAAACTGGTGGTCGCCAGTGAAGACTTCCAAACAATCGACGTCTCAGAGGCGATTGGCGGACCCAATACGGACGCGGCGTTCTCTGCGTTCCAGTTTGTGCCAGGTGCGCATGTGAGGAGGGGGGGGGGGGGGAGGTTGAGTTCTGTTGGGGGGGGGGGGGGGGGGGGGGCAGTACGGTATGTGGTAGAGAATCGGAATTCATCAGACGTTTCCGAACAGACACTTCTTGCTGACTGCTCCTACAGTCACTCGTTTCATAGCATAGCGTTGATGACATACCATAGCTTGCTTGTCAGTCAGTCAATGTCACTTCAGGACGTTACCTTGTTTGAATCCACAGGTTCTCTTAGTATGCGCTTCTGGATGGTATATATGGGCTACATATGACTCGATCCTCGTTGACCAAAGAACGTTTCTTGCTGCAGCGATTACTAGCTGGTTAGATGAATTGGCTGCCAGTCGGCGCTTTCGTCCATTACCAACTCGTATCCACAATCCTATCATTAACTCATAGACACTTCATCACAAAGATCTCTTTCTCTTTCTCTCTCAGGCACCGAGGACCGCGTGCTGGTAGCTCTGGAGACGGCCACCGCAGAGAACAACCAAGAGACAAGGGCGTCCGTGTTGGAGGTAATGCTGGAGGAGCCGCCGGCCGAGGAGGACGACACGCCAACGACGAAGATCACAGTCGGTGTGCTGATGCCGAGAGCGAAGGCGGAGACGGGCGGCGAGGCGGCCGGCCGCATGGAAGGCCTGGAAGTCTACCAGCTCCGCCTGGGCGAGTCGACCAGCGGCGAGCCCGGCTGCCCCTAGGACGCAATAGCGACATACATACTGTAGAGGCGGAACCCATAGACGTATAGGCCAGTAACCAATTCAGTGCTGTGAAACGCCTGACAATCTCGCTTCCATTCAATTCGCGTTATGGAATTGTGTAGCGTAAGCTGTTCTTCATCTTGCCTTTATTGGTCGTTCCAACAGCGTATTCTGCTTTTGTTCGGTGAGTTCTTCAGGACAAGCCGACACAGTACGAAGTACCGTAATCCAATTGCAGAGCGAATGGGGCAGACCGCAGTGTACCTACCTATTAAGCTCCTCAATTATTGAAACGACTTGTGCACTACAACGTGTTTGTAGTCAGGCTTCGAGAATCAGTCAAGAGGAACGGACGGAAAACGGCGCGCGCAGCACGAGTTGTGGCTGCGCTGCACGTCCGTCTCATCTTGTAGTCAGGAGTAGTGCGTACCTGCACGGACTAATGGAGACGTCTCACTTGACGCACGGTTGTAGTAGAGAAGACGAAAGATAGGTTGCAGGAATCTTCACTCTGCTGGGGCTGAGAGGGGTGGCATTAACTGGTGATGCACGAGTGCACGTGGGAGGGAAGGGCGTTGTGCCTCCGTCTACTTCTTGTGGTGTAACACATTCTTGTCTTGAAGTTGTATTACTTACGCGGCGCTGCAGAATCGAAGAAGGGGAAACCGCCCACGACGTCTCACAAACTCGTCACGATATCACAAGTGGACACTGAAACCTGAGGTTTGAAAAGATGACAAGACGAAGATGGTTTGATTACGGTATACATATGACCTGTTAGTCTTTTGAAGGTGAAGTGGTGTCGAGGAAGCTATGAGTCGTAATCAGAAGTTTTCATAGGGTAGAATCGTAAACGGTGCAGTAGATTACTAGCCTATTAACATGAACATGTTGCTAGAGGCCACTGCCATCTGTCGCTTCGAGTAGAGGCCATTGCTGAAGGTTGGTCCTGCACGCCAAAACTGGTTTGTACAACTTCTCACAGTTACAATTCGCTTACATGCCATGCAATGGTTGTACGAAGTTGGGTTGTTTGTGAGGATAGACAAGGCCAGTTGTCTGCTCCAATGCGTCGACAGACAACTGCAACTGGTAAGGCACTCCATGTCAATAGCAGAATGCAAGAGCGCGGACTCTTCCTCTGGCCGATACTGGCGGCTGTCTTCCTGGCTTCCAATCCGAGCCATCCATGTCCCCAGCAACCGTCTGGGGGCGCAGGAACGCAGACGGGCAACACAGACAACAGCGGCATCACTTTCCTCTACACAATCAAGGACGCCATGCTGGAAGGACCCGCTGAAATCGGAGATTCGATCGACTGCTCGTCTGGAGCAGGTGAGGGGCTGACGAGAAAACGAACGGTATTAATTAGTACGAACAGTCTGAATACAACACAATTTTGCAATTAGTTAGTTGCAATTATTTCTCGAAAGTATGCCCCTAGGACGTACGAGTATCGCAAAACCAAAATCAACAGAAACAATGCCTTGCGATTTTGCTGTTGAACAAGACGTGCGTCGTCTTCTCAATCCCATCTGCAATTCGCGCTTCCAGACGAGACGGCCCGCGACTTCTGTTGCTACTCCCACTGCGCCACAGTGAGCGGTTGCAACGTTTGGACGATGGATTCGCAAGGCAGCTGTAGCGCCCACAGTATCGCGGACACCACAGCTATAACACTCGTGGAGAGTTCGGGCACAACAACGGGGGCGATGGCAGGTAATGAAACAGACTACCTGTGTACACAGAACATGGGAGGAAAATGAACAATAAATAATG